>JAPDSC010003142.1:55867-76195 GCA_026290005.1 Latrodectus geometricus
ACACACACACACACACACACACACACACACACACACACACACACACATATATATATATATATATATATATATATATAGTTTGTTTATTATCGAATGGGGCAAAAAGAATAGCGTAGTCTGACTGACATAATGGATTTTTTGAGCTGAAACAAATTTATTCTGCAACTACAATTTTACAAGTTTTATTTGACAGCAGGGTGAAACATAAAAAGACGAACTTGCCGTTAAAGACATTGGGAAAGAAAATGGCTTCCATGCAAGAGAAAGCGTTCTGTGTTTTCGATTATGCCAAAACCTCTTCGTTCACCGACGTGCAAAGACGTTTTCACTCGAAATTTCGTAATGACCACCGCATCGCCACAACATCGACAGAAAAGTAATGCAGTTCCAGGATACGGGTTGCTTATGCAAGAAGAAAAACCCAGGACTAAAAGCAACAGAATCCGAAGTGGTTGAAAGAATTTTTTTTTATGGAGTCCCACAAAATGAAAGTGATGTGCAGGTGCAGAACTGAATGTCCCTCACACAACGGTGAGGCATATTTTACGAAAGCCTCTACAATTCAAGCCGTATAGAAAAGATCTTCCAGGCTTAAAACCGACTGACAAACCGTTGCGTAAGGACTGTGGGAAATTTCAATAAAAGCTTGACTTGAATGCATTCGAGTACGGACTGGTATTTATCAATTAAGATGAGTTCCATTTATGTGGCAAATTAATGCCATAATTTGCCCTTTTGGGCCACGGAAAATGCTTATGTAACATTAAAACATCCCCATGATTCTTCCAAAGTGAGTGTTTTCTGCGTTTTAACAAAGAATTGTGTTTTTGGTCCATTATTCTTTGCGGAATAATTGATTAATTGAGATATTTACTAAGACATGCTGTCCGAGTGGTTGCTCGCCATGTTGGAGGAAGCTATTCCTACTTTCATTTTACAGCGAGATTGTGCTCCCGCACATTGGAATAAATAACAACGTCTTGAGTTCCTGGAAGAACGTCTATCCTATTACTGGATTAGCCGTGCTGGGCCACAGAATTTGACATTGCTTCATTGGTAGACGAGATCCCCAGGTCTAACGCCCTGTGATATTTTTCTCTGGGATTTCGTTAAAGAATAGGTGTTTGTGTCTCCACTTCGACATGGCTTAGAGGAACTGAAGCAGCAGATAACTGAAGTGTTGAGCTTCATCACCTGGAATATGCTATCATGAGTGTAACAGGAGCTTGATTACAGTGTAGAGAATTGTCACGTCATCTTAGGGACACACATTGAACACATGTAGAAACTTGCATAACTTTAATTTCGAGTTAAATGTGAATTTTCTAAATATTTTAATTACAACATTCACAATCATGTTTTGTTTTTGTCCCATTCAATATGCAAAACTTTATATTTACATATGTGTGTCTACGTCTTATCTAGAATGCAAGATGAAGTTTTTCCGTATCATGACATCATCATAGAACGAAATACAGATGAATACGAAAGATGGTTTGTTGAAAACGTATTTTGAGCCTTGACAGTCTAAAACCTAAATGTTGTCATAAGATTTTTTTGTACTTATAATATAGTAAATAATGTTTAATATATTATAGTTGCAAAATGTTCATTCATTTCATTATTAAAAATTAAATGGGTTCCATACTTTTATTTTTATTTTAAATAAATTACATTTTTAAAAAATTTGTTTATCAATGCTTCCTAAATTCATCTACCATCACCTAGTCGCCGAAAATCTGAAGAGTCTGTAGATGGTGGTGCTTATTTTCCTGCATTCGATCTTTGTATTTTTACTTTGAAGCAAGTAAAGTCACTCTTATTTTAAAGATACTTTTAAGTGATATTACTGAAATTGCACTTTCAATGAAAACTGAAAAGTGAAAAAAAATTAAACTACTCCACAAGCTGTTATTTGGCGAAGATTAATTGATTAAATCGCTCTCGAATAAGAAACTTTCATGGTGGTGATTTTTGGTGATTAAATGAATTCAGTGGAAATACATGACACTTTAAATTATCAAAGAATTAAAAATAAAGAACCAATATTTGAATATTTTTTAAGTATGACTAAAATTGATTGCCAGTTGAGTTCAATTTGGTGATATCCCTCTAATTCATTATGCTATTCATGACATTCATTATTATCTCCAGAAGAAAGCAATCTTGTATGGTGCCACTAACTTAGTAAAACTTAAAACAAAATTAAAAATTTATGAAGAAATTCAAAAAAAATTGTCAATAAAGTAAGAACTAAAATTTCTATGGTAAAAATATTTATTTTCACCATAGAAATTCATCCTAATATATTTTATTTTTTAATTTTTTTTACAACATTAAGTTTAATTTTTAGGTTAGGCTATAGAAATCAATACTTTTTCACCCTTCCCATCAAAAATTAAAGCAGTAATTAATTTTCCTGAACTTAAAGACGTAAAACACTTGCAATCAGTTTTTGGCTTGGCAGGATACTTTCGAAAATATATTCCACAATATGACATTATTGTCAGAACTCTATTAAGTGATCTATTAAGAGAGTCTTCTAATTTTGTTTTCTAGCTCACCGAAAAGTCCTCATTTATCAAGTTCAAGGAATTATTCATAACAAATCCTGTTTCGCATTTATATGTGCAAAGATTCAAAATTAGAAGTACACACTGATCCATCTTAACTTGAATTTGGAGCAAATATCTGAAATTTCTCTTTAGTTACGAATTTATTAAATACTTAAGTTAACCTCTGTTAGTCATGTTTTAATATATTTTTGATTAGTGGCGTATTCAGAAAAGCATAATTACGTTCGCTAATATGAGTAGCAACAAAATTTTTTAAAATAAAAAATAATAATTATTATTTTTTAAAAATCATGCTCTGAGAATGTAGGATTAAGGAAGAATCCGTTACAATATATGTCTTCTCTATTACCAAGTTCTTACATATATATAACAATTTTAAAAGGGAGAAAATACGGTGCACCATTTATCTCCTTGAAAGGAGCAAAATTCCAAAATGGCTTATCCCTCATGTTAATTAACTGTGTAATGAATTAATTAAACATCATTAATTAAAAAATGAACTTCTTTTGTGTAAATGCTACCCTTAAAATGTTGAAAAAAAACATATATTTTATACTAGTCAGAGATAACATCCTGATACAAATTGCAATCCAATCTGTATAGTTGTTTACAATTCACTGGAGAAAATTTTGGTGGATAATAATATGACAAAGGATTCTATTTATATAGATAATTAATTCCTTTTTTTTCAATAAACTTAAAATTATTAAATAAGTTTCCAATCCATCAACAAATTTAGTATTGATTGTTGTTGAGTAAGATATTAGGTTGAGGAAAATGTTATCCATTATTTTTTCGGTAGACGTCTGTAGTGATCGCTATCTCGTGAGGTATCTATCAAACAATTTCAAATTTATGCTCATTGGAAAGGTGACATTTGACACTAAAATATTCTCTTGCGGTTTTTTTGTTTGATTAATTCAGTAATGAGTACAAGGTTTTAAAAATAGAGGACAACAAACAGAAAATTCGATACATTTTAGTTTTTCTTTTATAATGGCGAAAATGCTAACCAGGTGGCTACAAATGTGAAAGGTGTTTATCGTCCTATATATGACTGTAACAACCAGTTACGCACAATTTTGGTTTCGTCGATTCCGTTTGGGTATTTGAATGCTAAAGATGCACCTCGCATGGATACAACATCGTCGAGAATGTCTATAAAATATCAAAAATTATCAAACTTGACAGCATGTCAGCAGTCGTAGCTTCGCACAAGACCTAAAAATCTACATGAAAACTATTTTAAGCCTTTTTACAAAGCGAATCTGAAAGAAGTTACAAAAAGTTCACGTAAAAATAATGGATTTCTTTTCCCCCAACTTAATATTTTAAAAAATTCTAAATTAACAATATGAATTTAAAAAAATCAAATATAGAAAGGATCTTAATTTGTAAGAAAGAAAATATATTTAATGCACTTAAAAATTTAAATAGACATTGGTTTTGGAAATAAAAACAGTGGTGAAAAATTTTTAATTTTTTATGAAAGGAAATTCTTTATACTCTTAGAATTCTGAGAATTTTCACTTTTATGCGAATTAAATCCTTTAGAAAATAGCTAGGAAAAAAATTAGAATAAATTCCCCTTAATAGTTCTTTATGTACATAAGACTAAATGTTTTACAACTTTATAACGTTTCTACTATGCTGCATACTACTTAAATATGATATGTTGAAGCATATTTTATATAAAGGACCATTCTTCATATATACATTACCCATTCAGGAGGGTATCCATAAGCTTCAATATAGCCTTTCCCGTGTGGTGTCTTAAGGTGCATTGGCGCAAGCAACGGGGATTTGTATCCAAGCATGCAGAATTGTCCTTGGAATAAAAGTTCTTTTCCGTGCCCTTCTTTTTTAACTGCTAAGCATTCTTCTAAAGATCCAAAATCTATTTTGCTTCCCATTAAAAATCCGCCTGGTATTCGAGCTGTCGCATCAACCACTGAAAATATAAAACAATACATCTAAATTGTAACGAAAGAAATCAATGTCGATAAGAAAATTGATTTGCTTAGTATCATTTTAACAAAAAATAAAAATAAAAATTCTTGAGTGGAGTCCCATGTTAAAAATTACGTTTTTTTAAAATTACTGTTCGTATAGAAACCATTTTTCTTCATTTCTTCAACAGAAGATATCTATTCGCAAATTTAGTTATAGATTCGGTAGAGAAAATTTTATAGATAATGATCCAATGCATAACTCAATATTTTAACATTTTTGAAGTTGTTATGTTAGTTATTCATTTGTGTAATGAATAAATGCGTTTTCTAGAAAAGAGATTTAGGCATGCTGTAAATTAAGGCTTTCGAAGGCGTTAAAAAAATGTTAAGAGAAACCATTGAACTTCTTTCCTTCAATCAGTTCTTTTGAGAAAAAAACATTTAATTTGATTTATTAGTTAATTAAATAAATTAATTTATACTATTTGCTTATCAATATAAAGTCTTAATACCATTTAGACTTTATATTAGTATTCAGTATTACCTTATAGTATTTAGTATTATATTTTTTATATATATTGTTGTAATATTTTGTATTTAGTATTATATAATTTGTAACGTCTCTTTCCGTTGGAGTGGCGTGAATACAGAGAAAAAGGTGTAAACTCGTTACCTGACCATGGCTCAAAATTAGAATGTTTTTGTTTGGTCAGCATTCCAAACACTTACGCTTGAGGTAAGTTTGTGATCACCTTCATCGTTATGTATGTAGGTAGTTGAAGTTTATGTTGAAGGGGCTATAACAGATATCAAACGTAGAAAAAAAGACAAGAAGTGCCAATACGCCATATACTAATAATATATACTATACAGAATGAAAAATACGGTAAGTCCTGTATAAAAGTTTTGTTTTTTGTGTGTTTGCGGCAGTTCTCTTGATTGAACTATTGTTTCGCTCCCTTATTCCAGAGTTATGTAAGTTTCGAAAGATACAAAGATTTGATGATAGTTCTTATTTCAGCTCTCGAGTCAAGTTACATTATTAGCTGTGAGCTGAATTTTAAAGATTGACTATTTAAATTGTGAAATTCATTTCTTAAGGTATAAACAGCCCGATTCTTAGAGACTTTTTATGTTTTCTCGTTACTTACGAAACCAGATATTTCTTTGACGGGGTAATTTGTGTTCGTGTTAACTACTTCTACTTTATTGTGGAATGTAGTGAAAAGGGTAACATCAAAATTCACCATCATCATTTGTCTGTCAATCTGACAAGGCGGGGGTCATTGATGGTTTATAGAATATTTGGCTTGGTGGTACAGTTTCGTATACTACTACTTTCTATTTTGTTCCCTTGGATATTGATTGTAATTCGATCATTTTAATGAATAAACAGTATTTTTCAACGTATTCCAAGCTTCTGTTATGGCACTAATCTTTATTTTCATTCAAAATTATCAAATTGCTCTACTTAGAATCAATTTTATCATACATTTTGGAATTATTTAAAAAATTGGCACAAATAGAATTTTGCATCTGATTTTATATGTTTTTTTTATTTTTAATTTTCATCTTTTGAGAGGTAGCTTACTTAAAGTAAATCATTTATCCAAAAAATATTCTAATTGTTTTATAATTCTTGAAATTGTTGTCAGTGTAGACATTTACCTGCATGTATTTAAATGTATTTTTGCAGTTTTTCATTGAATGATTTCACTTGCAATAGTGTCTGTATTGTGTATATTAATTTTCTATTTCTCGTAATAATTAAAATTTTATGCTGTGAATAATTTCTCATAACGTTGGTATAATGTTTATTTTTATTAAAAAAAGATATATTGTTATATATAAAAACAAATAATAGTTTCGCTTAAAATACGAATAAATTACTTGAAAAGTATAGACAGCATCAACATTTTTCTTATATTAATGGAATTCAAATTTTAATTAAAATAAAAAAAACATCTATCACATTATTCCATCGTAATTTTCTTTTATATTTCATTAAAATGCTAAAAATATAATTAAACTTTAAAAATGAGCAATTGCTAAAATCCATAAGCTGATTTAATTTTGTTTTACATTTATGACAAAAATTATATAGATTATCTGAAGCTGAATGCAAATTATGATGCCATCACCAAATATTTTAGTAAATAAGAACATTAACATCTTTTATTTAAAGAACAATGTGAATAGATTTGTACTCTGACTTTTTTATATTTTTAGGAATGTAATAAAATATCAAAGTCCTTCCGAGTTTTGATTAATTTCATGTGATTTTTTTGAATAATTTGAGATCTACTTAGCTGAGACTTTCATTCATAACAAAAAATTTCTCCAAATAATATTATTTCATATTATTCGAAGAAATATCAAATGTGACATTCATATTGAGGTGTCCTCTTAATTCCTCAAAATATTTCTTCTCTTACAACCAATTGATTTTTATCAATGTAATGAACTGTCTAATCATCAATTTATGCTTACATTATGTTTAATTTTAATTAAATTAAAAATTGTTGTTAGAAACCTTATTATTAATCTTGTAGTTGTGTAGTTAGGCGTTTAGAAGTTATTTTTAGAATGCATAATAGAAATATCCTACAGTTTCTAAAATTTTGAGAATTGCAAAATACTTTTTACGTAAATTTTGCTGTCTAGGATGCAAAAAACTCATTAATTTCCAACATGTAAAAAAATTATTTGATCTTTTAAAAAAATCAGAATTTAAGAAATTTAAAAATATTATAAAAAATATTATTATTGATTTATTAATTCAGTTTTCTTCTTACTGAAATACAATTAGTTATTACAATTACTGATTTCAAGCAAGAAAGTACAAAACAATAGAAAATATGAATTAAAATTAACTCCTAAATGATCTAACTTACACATTGGAATTATATTTCTAGCTTGAGAATAATATTGTATCAGAATTCTTTAAACTGTTCAGATTTGCTAAAATAATTATAAAACTTATAAATAAATGCCAATAAATTAAGCTAAAAGCATGATATCCCAATGCTTTTAAAAATTATTCAATAAACCTAATAAATAATAAAACACAATCGAAATAAAGTTTATTATAATACTTCTATTTCAATGAATTGTAAACTAACAAGTGCATGAAGTCAGACGTTACTCTTGTAAACATAAGTAAAGAACAGCAGAATAATTTTTTGGATCCTTGAAGGTAAAATGAGTATTATATAATAATATCAAAATAATTGCTTTCAATATAATTTTAAATATAATTATACACTTCAGTACTTTAAAGTAAATGTAACTTAAATTTATAATACTATAACAAAAATCATATTAATTTTAAGAAACTAAATGAAGAATGGATTATTGCCTTTATTGTGTCAGTTAAATCTACATTAGGGAGTGATTACTACTCTTAATTGTATAAAATGAAATCTAAAAAGTTTGAATATTGTGAAAGGTTGTATATACTTACTCTGAACTGCCCATGGTTGCCATTTTTTTATTCCTTCTGTATAAGCCATCAAGCTTTTTGCACACTGATCGCTTACATTTACAGATGGAAGAAGTTTTAGCAATCGTGGCTCAACATATTGCATAATTCTGTTGCTAAATGTTTCAGCGTCTGCCATGAAATTCTTCCAGTTGACACTGTGATCAATTTCCCATGCAAAATTTTTGTCAACAACACCATCATCTTGAAGAAAAGTTCCACCGCTTAACTTAACTAAAAGTAAAATACTCAATATTTTCCACATATTTTCAATAAAGAAAGTAGTTGTAAAATTAATTTATTTTCAAAAATTTAGCTTGTACCAAAAAGATTTCTACGTGAAGTGACAGAGGGTCCGCATAGTAATTTGGTATTGCTTTAAATATCGTAAATATTTTAGACTGCGGGAGGAAAACGGAAACTGAAACTATGGAACAAAAGAAATGGAAATAGTAAAAAAATAAGGTGATTTATTTTGTAAACAGCTTTTTATTCAGAGAAGGTAATTAATTATAAGTTAAATCTGTTTTTTTCCTATATAAATAAAATCAGTTTTCCTCAGCGCATGCTAAGTATTTAAGGTTAATAAATTTGTTAAATATTTCATTAAGGAATCAATTTAAATTTTCGATAATGAAACAACTTAACTAAAAAATTATGTTGAAGATTTTTTATTCGAGAATGCAAAATAATTTAAAATTCAAAATTTAAAATGAAGTATCTTTCCTATTATTGCCTAGCAAACCTAATAATAAATATTGTACCTTGTAAACATAACATGAGGTATAATTTTTTCATACTATCGGAGTATTTAAAAGATTATATTATAGTTAAAACATTCTTAAAGGAGAGCATGTTTGTTATCATGAATGTTATTTATTAAAGAAAAATTCTTTCCATTAAATCCGTATTACCGTTAAGATTTACATTTATGATATATATTTTTGCATTTAATATAACTTAATAATAACTGCAGCATTTTTTGCTTTTGTAATATTAATCTATTGCGAAAGAATTATAGAAATTTTAATTTGTCAATAAATTACCTCAGTTAAATCAAATTTTTTCGATTTTAGAACAAAACTATTTTTGTAGGGATATTTTTTGCAGCTTGGTTTTCAAAAAGAGTTAAGATTCGGAAATCCAAACCACCGTTCTATTGAAGGCCGACCTGATAGATTTGCAGAAGAGGATATATTTTACTAATCTTTATAATTTACAATCATTCACGATTTTACAAATTAGTGAATATCGTTGTAGCTGATACGGCTTTTAGCGAATATGGTTGCAAAGGCACAATGACAATTTTAATTATTATTTATTAGCTATAAAATTTTGATTATCCTGTAATTTTTATGGAAAAATATGGGATATTTAAATCGTTGAGAACATAATGATTGAGATTGAACTAGAAATTTTAGATATTATGGAGGCGTAAATTCTGCATATAATTTAATTTATAACACTTATAAAAAACCATGTTTATTTATATTATTTCTTTAACATAAGTTAAAACATAAACAGTAGAAAAACAAACTACTCTAATATTTTAAACAGCACAGTGGCAGTCTACATTGCCTTGACACGAATTAATAAATAATTCATTTCAATTCTTAATCTGATTTGCTATTGCATAATTCAAACAAGAAAAAATCACGTCATGCTGCGATCATATCTGCAAAACAAGCAGATGAATGTTTAATTTGAATGTCTAATGAGATGAGATATTCTTCTTTGAAAAATAATAGCTAAATATTTTTACACATGGAAACGGAATAGAAAATTTTGAAGCAGAAAAAAACTGATTTTTCATCAATAAAAGGAAAATAAGTATTGTTTCTAAGCTTGAATTTCATTTTGAATGTGTTTCTTATAAAGTGCAAACTAAGTAATTTATTTTTCTTAGAAAATTTCATTTATATAGAACGAAAAATAAAAAATAATTTTAAGATCTAATCTTTACTTTTTTTATTTTACAAATTTTTGATTCTACGTACTAATTTACCGGTTCTTACTTCGTCATAAAAACGAGTAGACACTCGTTTTTATAGAATATATTATAAGTAAATGGAACACGTTCAGAATGTAAGATTAATAACATAGCTGAAATATGGAAATATTAAAAAACTATCTCCGTTAAAAAAGATTGAAACAGATATTAATGCAAATAGAATGTTTTCTCATACTGTCCAAATTATTCATATTTTTTTTTAAATCTTATGCTTTATATTGGTTCACACAGTAAGATCTACTGATTGTATTGATTCACTAATTCAAGCCAAATATCTAGGGAATTATCACACAATTCGCTTATTATTTTATGCAAAGCTGCTCCAAGTAGATTTAATGGAATATTAAAGAGTTTTTAAACATGTTACATAATTTAATGATATTATATTTCATGAGGTATACATTAATGATATTATATTTGTATGTCATTGGGCACCTCTGCTTTAATCAGTATTTTGTACCGCAAACTCCAAACCCAATGTTTCCTAGTTACAGTTGCTCTGGTCATCCGCTTTATTAATAAAGTCAGATAACCCTTTAATTGAGTTTAGGTGTAATTCTCTAGTATGGGTGATGTCTAAAGAAGTTAATCTAGGGAGGGCAAAGGCCTCGTATTCATAAATGATATGCTTTGCCGTTTCTTCTTGCATATGACATTTCCTGCAGATAGGATCTTGCTGAAACAATCCTATTTTATGGAGATGTTTTCTGAAATGGTAGTGTTCAGTTATGAAACCTACGATTATATGTATTTTATGCCTAGAACATCTTAGAATTTCAGAGACAATCCTCACTGATGATCCGCAGATCATACTTTTAGCGTGTGTTTGACTAGGAGTGTTGATCCAAGCTTCGTACATCCTCTTTTTTTTCATTTACTGACAGTGATTTTTGTGGTCTTCAAATATTGATCCCACAGAAGGGTTCTGCACCCATGGGAATAAGAGACGACCCTTGTTTAGCAAGCTCATCAGCCTTTTTATTAGCTTCGATTGCTTTGTGCCCTGTCACCCATACAAGGATCACTTTGTTTCTAGTTGCCAGTTCTGTAAGAATGTTCCTACATTACAAAATCATTTTAGATTTGATTTCGAAAGAATTGAGCCCTCTTAAAGCAGCATGACTATCGCTAAAATGAGAATCCGTTTACCTTGGTATCCCTTCCTCATATTTGATCTCAGACAGTGGATACCTTACAAAACCAGATCACACAGGCATATATGAGAATGGGCTTGACAATAGCTGTGTACATCCAAAACATCAGTTTCGGCTGTAGACCCTAGATTTTACTAAGCATACTCCAGCAAGCCAAAATGTTTTTCTTTGCTTGGTTAATTCTATCGTCAATGAGTTTATTCCAAGTGAGTTTTTGGTCTAAATAAATGCCCAGATACTTCACCTCTGAAGCAACATTGATTTCAGCATCAAAATGTCTTGGTATGAAAAAACCCACCCGTCTCCTTTTGTGTATGAAAGGTACAAGGTAGGTTTTCTGAGAATAACCATCAGGTCCCTATCCATGCACCATTTACCTACATAAATTAGAGCATCCTGCATGAGATGACAAGTTATGTTAAACTCTTTACCAAGGATAAGGATGACAATGTCATCAGCATATCCTTGTGTATAATAGCCCCTATCATTAAGATATTTTATAAGGCTATTTACAACTATGTTTCAAAGTAATGGGGAAAGAAAACCTCCTTGAGAACGACCTCTCGTAGTCTTTTTTTTAAATGATTCACCAAAGATACTCATTTGTATACATCTATCTGAAATCAAAGCCTCAATCCAACTACACAGGGTCTAATCAATTCCTGCCCCTATAAGTGCATTGAGGATGAATAGACGGGAAGTATTATCAAAGGCACACTGGATGTCGAGGAAACTTGCCAAGCCAATTTCTTTTTGATACAGAGTGATTTTAATTTTAGAAACTAGCTGATGTAAAGAAGTTTCAGTAGATTTGCCAGGTTGATAGGCAAATTGAAAAGCATACAATGGACTGTTACTACCCAAGTAATCTCTAATATGCACATCAATAATTTTCTCCATAATTTTAAGAAAGAATAAAGAAAGACTGATAGCTCTTTAAAATCTGACCTGGTCATAGGTGACCTTGCCAGGTTTGGGAATGAAAACAATCTAGCTCTAAGCTAGCTCTGTAAATTCTAGTTAGCACTGGTATGATAACTTCCTCTGCCTTCTGGATCATGATAGGCTTAATTCTTCTCAGTAATTAAATGAACATAAGGAAGTATTGAGTTAATCGAAATTCAGTAAATATTTACCGAATCAATTAAATGAATGCTGAATAATAAAAACTGTGTACTGAATTATAAATGAATTAATCATTGCACAAATATTAATTACTTTTAGGTAAGTAAAAATAATAAAAATAAATTTTGTTTATATTAACAAAGAAATTGATACAGAAAAAAAATACATGGAAAATAACAAAAAAAAATCATAATTATAAAAATATAACACAGTTATAATTTATCAAAAAGTATTACATTTATGCTAAAGATTTAAAAGTATTCAATGTTTAAGGTTGTACTTAGAATATTAATTTAAAAATAACGAAAATAGAGCTTTTGTTTCTAAAGTAGGTTTTATCTAGAAGATCTTATGTAATACATGTATATATATATATATACACAGAAACTTTTGTATTATAGTTTTATGTTGTACATAAATCTTATGTATTTCATAAGCAATAACATGAGCTTGTTTATATAATGTATTCATAAATGTTATAAATTGCATAACATTATGTATTATATAATCTTATGTAATACATATTCTTGTATTATATATAATCTTGTGTACTAATATATATTGCTTATGTTATTGCTGATGTAATACTTAAGATTAGTGATACCTAATCTTATGTATTACTTTAGCAATAACATAAGCAATATTATTATATGTATACATATATTACTTATGTCATTGCTTACATTCGAAAAAAAACTATATTGTTAAACAATTACTGTGATATTTCAAAAAAAAAAATAAATAAATAAGTGCTATCGCAAACACATTTGTTCATTTTGTTCTCCCTTGTTTATTATAATATCCCAATTTAGATATCTTATTTTATTAAAACTTTGATGTTAGATAAGTATTTAGAATAATTAAATTTTAAATGTAATTTTGATATTTATAATTGAAAATCATCTTCTTTAGATGTCACAGTTTTATTTTTTGATATTTTGGAATAGAATTTAATTTTCAATATAAGCTATGTTCTTCAAAATAAGTATATTCATGCTATCATTGTAAAAATATTGAAACAAAATATTATTTTTATTCCAGTATTTTGTGTTTTCTCTAAGCATACTTTAAATAATTTTATGCATCACTAAGTTAACCAAATATCTTTCATTAGTCTATACTAAAGCCAAAATGTGTGACAGATGGTTGCATCTTCTGCTAGTGCAGAAAATTTACATGGTGTGAAGAATGTAAGAAAAGGGAAAAGATGTGTCTTAGCAATGTGATATACCATTGATTCTAACCATCGGGAAAAAAGAAAGAGACTTTGCTATATGTCAATTTTCACAAATCTTTCCCACAAAAGAAAGCTTTCTTCTGATGTCACTACTTCAGAAAATTTTGATAGAGCTACTCTCAAAAAATTTACTAAGCAAAGCAAAACCATTCAGCAGCGTGATCATTCAGAACTGTAATAATTTTTACTTTCTTTGCTAAATTTCCTTTTAATGCATTTATAGTCAAAAGATATTTGAAGAGCCATGTTAATATTTTTACATATATATGCATAAATATTTGTCCGCGGTAAAATTTTATTACTGTGTTGGTGTTTTAAAATTGTTATTCATAGTTAATTCATATTTATAAAATATTTTTAGTAATTTAAGAAAGTTAAATTAATTATTCTTTCAGTAAATATTGAAATATATGTTGGTAGCTTTTTATTTATCCATATACCTTTACCATTTGGGTACATTTGACAAGTGAGACTTGTCATCAATTTACTTTAATTCCACATAGTCTTTAAATAATTCAGTACTTAAAGAGTTGAAGAATGTATTTTATTAAATACAAAATAATAATATATAATAAGTTTATACAAAATTACTTAAAGATACTTTAAATTTAAAGTTCTATTACTAATAAAATAATTTAATTAATGAAATTTTACCCAAATAAGGAATAAATTTAAGTAAAAAATCAACTAAATTTCATTGATTTGTATATAAAATTTAAGAAGTTGTCTTTTATTTATTTATAGATTTTATTTTAATTAAATAGTAGTTTATATTTAGCTTCTCAATAATATGTATTTTAATGTCTAAATTTTCATTACATTATTTAATAAGATAGGATTTTTTGTACATGCCTAATATCTACTTTTCATATTTTTAATTTATATTAAGTAAAAATTCAAAAAAATATATTAGTAAAATAATGGGAAAATTAATTTGAAGATAAAAATGGTTTCCACATTGTACTAATAACTGTAACAAAAATTCCTAGATATATCATAAAAGTGAATGGTTGATGTAAATAATGTAATATACACATTTGTTATTTTTATTCTTTAAAAATAGTTTTTAAATTTGAGATTTTTAAATTCTCCTTTATAATCTTGTTACTAATTCTAAATGAAATTATGTTTATCATGAATCACATATAACAATTTTTGGAAGTGAATTTTAATTTGTCAATGACATAATGGTTCACAAAAAAAGAATTTATTTTTAAGTATTATTTTTACACACATTATGTTATATTATAAAATCCCATTATTTCTTTGATGGCTTATGATATCTCATAAAAACACTTTTTTTATTAGTTTTTGTTAAATGGAAATAGCAAATAAACTTACATATTAGGATATCATTTATATATATTCAACTATTTTGATTATTTCATTTAACTTTGATTTGAATAATATATATATATATATATATATATATCATTCAGTGATTTAGCATATTTAACCCTACCTGTCTAGTGGTTAGCGTACCTGACTACAGATGGGTGGGAACTGGGTTCGAATCCTGGCTCGGGCATGGATGTACTTTCTCTCTCTCTTTTTCTTGTCTTTGTCCTTTCTTTGTGTGTGAATGGTTGCCTACCCTATAAACGGGTACCTATGGCATGTGTGTACTGAGGAAGTCGGACTCCACACCAATTATGGTTCAGTTGGAAAAGTGGAGCAGCGCACCCCATATTGCCGGCCTGGCTGGCACACGACACTAACAACAATACAAAAACTAATTTTAAAATAGCATTGCTTATATTTCAAGCAAAAAAAGAGATTTAAAATGTTTGTTGATGTTATAATTTATTGTTAATTAAAGATTGTTATATTAATTTCCATTATTGCCATATTTTGTCTTACATGTCTTAGAAGACATTATTTGATGTTGAATATTAATCATTGTTTTATAAGAGTCACATTTTACATTAAATATCTTTTTAAGCACATAATTTTATTTGGTTTTGCTGTTGTATCATTCACAATATTTTTTAATGTTCATGTATATTCTTACCTTATTCTAGTCATTTGAGAAGTAATGATATTTAATACCTGGCCACACATTTAAATATTTACATTTAAAGGCACTATAAGGACCAGATTTTATGGCAATTTTTATATTGGTGCACTCTGTACATGTATCAATATTGTCTTGAAAGTATGTCCTCCTAATTTAGTTGGGATGAAGCAATATATTCTCAGTAGGAATATTTTACCTACAGATCATTGTGACCTTCTCTTATTTTATTGTTTCTAACAATTATTAATAAATCTTGCTCTTTTCCACTAATGAAACCTAAAATTCAGACCATGGTAGCTAAATGAACTTAAATCTAAAGTTCTGTTCATTCACCTACCAAGGTCATTTGAGAAATACAAAATAAATTATATCTAATGTAAATAATAAGTTAAATCTAATGTAAAGTATAATTGTAGCCTTTTTTTTTTTGTTATTGTAATTTTGGGTTTTGTAAAAAGGACTAGAGATTTTAAGTTTTGGTTTATGTTAAATCAATATGTTTTGATTTTAAATCATCAACAGTTTTATTGTAGGGATACTCTTGTAATCATATGTTTTGTTTGAATTTTTTATAAAATGCATAACTAATTTTATTAATGATTTAAAAAAACATTTTAAAATAAAAATTAGTTGTTAATATAGATTACTTGAAACTCAACTTTATAAAAGTTTAATAAATAACATGAATTCTTAATGAGATAATTTGGATTTTCAATAAATTATAATATTTTAATAATTATCAGTATTTTCATATTTTCCTGTTATGTAAATACTAAGTTATATAAAATTGCATTCATGCAGTATCTAAGGCCGACCGACCCCCGAACGGTCTCCGACCTCATTCACCAGACTCAGCCGGCAATGATTTGGATACTTCGACTATGCCTAGTAAAAGTGGAGATAACCAAATGGATATGACTGTGGATTCTATACAAAGTGCCTCACCAGGATTACCTGTAAACATCCATGACTTAAGTAGATTTCCTCCGCTGGAGAATAGTGCCGCCGATGTTAACCCTAGAGGAGTACACGTGCGTGCGTTGCCCGGCCCAAAAAGCCCTTCTCAGGGCCATCAAGTGTGCTTAATTTCAAATAATAGTATTGTGCCAACTAAGATAGGACCACCTACCATCAAATCCCTTGTGCCAAAGCTAGACGAATATTTGTATATTGATCCAGCAATTCCGATCACCAAGATATCCAGATGTGAATACCTCAGAGAGCTAATCAAAAACAGTGAACTTCTGGAGGCATTTGCTACAACGCAAAAACGAGTGATGGAAACCATTGAATCTATGACTCCTGAGTATAATACCGACTCTAGCTGGATTCTTACGAACCAACTTTACCAACATGCATTCAACTACAGCCAACAGTTAAGGGGTAAGTACTCCCAATTGGGATACTGTTACATATCTAATTGTAATTTGCATGGTGGTGGAAATGTATCTAAAAATAATATTAATAATTCTGATAAAACAAATGGCCATAATGCCATCCCTGTTTCAAGACAGGCAACCTCAGACATGGGTCTTGCCACAATTGCTAAAAATAAACATTCCATTAAAAAAAATAGTAGTAAAAACATTAAGAGTAAAAAATTACATAATTTTTCTAATGTCAAAAATATTCATCCCATTGCCAAAAATAATATCAATACTAATGTAAACTCCTCCGATTCTGAGGATATTGATAACAGTATACTTAGTAAAAATGTATCAAGTGTTGTAAATAATAATAACAAAACTGAATATAATGAAAATAATGTTAGTAATACTTGTAATGAAAATGTATTTCCTATGTCTATTCCTATTGATTCTGATGTTAATGTACCTGCCAATGCTATCTATTATCCACAATATGCGAATATTGAAACTACAAAAACAGATACCACACCAAGCACCCATGACGTTTGCTGTCCAGGCCTGTGCATGGATTTGAGTCGATCTCACACCTTAAAAAGAAGTAACATATCTGATACAGATGAGGATGGCTTTACTAAACCAAAAAGAACGGCAATCGTAAAACAGTCCCCACAACAAATTCCTGTTAAAGTGAACAACAAATTTGACAGCTTAAATATCAACCTGGTCAACAACTCTCAAGGAAACCCCATTCCTAACAACAATCAACCCCCCAATGCCAACCCTTCTAAATCCAACCCTAAAATACCCTACATCCTTGTTAAATTTGAGAACAACTTTAATGACACAATTAAGCACCTAAAAACAAATTTTGATAATAATGTTTCAGCCAAATTAAGCGGCGAATATCTCAAAGTATTCCCCTCCTCTATAGACGCACACAGAACCAATACTAAATACCTAACCGAAAACAACATAGAATGCTTAATAATTAAAACTGGTAATGAAAAACCAATCAAAGCAGTCTTGAAAGGCATACCCCCAGTAACACCCCCAGAACTTATTAAGGAAGAGCTAGAAGACCGGGGATTTGTGGTCGAAAACGTTGTAGTAATGAAAAAACAACGCAGACTTGAACCCATAGCCTGCTTCCTAGTCACACTTTCCCCCAATGAAATTGCACCAAAAATTTTTGAAATCAAAGACATTTTAAATCTAATAATAACAGTTGAAAAATATGTTAACAAAAAACCTACTCAATGTTACAACTGCCAAGGCTACGGTCATAACTCCTCGGTCTGCTTTCTTAAACCAAACTGTGTAAAGTGCGGTGCCAGACACATGTCAAGAGAATGCCCCCATGGAAAAATGGAAGTCCCCAAATGTTGTAATTGCGGGCAAAATCACACAGCATCATACGGAGGGTGCCCTAAAAATCCTATTAATAAAAATAAAAAAAATCCCTCTAACACCAATATTAAAACTAACTTAGTAAAACCTAATATATCATTTGCCAATATAACGAAAACAAACATCTCTCAGGACAAGGTAACAACCCAAACTCAACAAACTCCCTCCCCAAGTCAACTCCCCCCTCAGGACTTTAGCGGAATCCAAAACTTCCAAGAAATTATGAAACTCATTAAGCAAATAAATATTATACTACAAGCATTCCCAACCCTGCTTCAAATTGTCCCACTTCTGGAAAAAACTCCGCATCCTATAGAAAAGATGCACCTTTTATTTAAAGCATTAAGTGTAAACAACCAAGAAAATAATGAATAGCAAACTCATAAAAAAATTTAAAATTAATGTATTGGAACTCCAACGGAGTCATCAACAAAATTACTGAATTGAAATATTTTATTGCAGTACAAAATCCAGATATTGTTCTCCTCCAAGAAACTAGGCTATCCCACGAAAAAAATTTCAAAATACCAAATTACAACGTGTACAGGAACGATAGAAACAATGGAAAAGGTGGTACTGCTATTCTAATTAAATCAAAAATCCCGCACTCTCCTATTCATTACTTCAGGTACGAACTAATTCGTAAAAACTTAGCCTTTCCAACAGTCACACAATACATTAAATATTTGGCTTTCAGATTCTATGATAAATTACAAAACTTCGGCAATATTGAAATCCAAGCCCTGGACAATTACAGCCCATACGACCTTAAAAACTTCCACAGGCCTAGATCCGTACTGAGGCTTTCCCCTAAATTCTAAATTTTCACTTTTCGCCACCTTCTTATTTAATTCTTCAATTTACTCTTTTTGCGAATTTGTAAATGCCACCACCTCGTGGACCTAGCCACAATTAATAACATAAAAAAATAAATTAATAAACAAAAAATTAAATGATCTCTGTTTTTTGCTAAAATGCAGGAACCTTCTGCGCGGTTCCATTGTAAATACTTGTTTGTATCATTGTATTACTTTTATATTCCAATTGTAAAAAAAAAAAAGAAAAAAAAAATTTTTTTTCCTAAAATGCATTGTAAACTTTTGAATGCTTCTACCTCTTATAATTTGTTTCCTATCATTCCATCACCATGCAATTGTATCCCGGGAGTACTTCCCATTTGGTATTCTTTACTGTGTTATTTATCGATTCAACCTAGGTAGACTCAAAGTCAACTTTATTTGCTCCACAAGATATTATGATAGAGGTCAACGGCGAAAAGCTGGATACCTCGCCTCCTCAACATATGGACCAAAGCAAGCAGTATCTAATTCTATTTTTGTTTTTATCACTCAAATATTAATCAGAATACAGCTTTACATTAGTTTTTCAATTTTAGTTTATGAGACAAATTGCAGATACGTTTACTTCAATTTATTATTAAGTCTTAGTCCCTTAAATTTCTGTTTTCAGGACTATTCTTATTTCTCATGCACCTTCAAATTAAAATTTTTTATTGTAACTTGATTTCTTTAAGGTGCTTTCTTTTCAATAGCTATGTTTAATGTATCCATTTTTTCACTGAATTTTTATCTGAAGGAAATAATTTAATACTACATTTAATAAGCATTTTTTCGCTTTTTGAAAAAATAAATAACGTATATTGATAGCTAGATTTTGTATTGAATGTAATAAAACCGAAATCATAGTTTCGGTTTTATTACCGAATCATAGAAACCGAAAACATAGTTTTTTAAAATTCAAAATTTATTATTTTGATTTAGTATTCCAACATTATTTTATTTTGATGATTAAATTTCCAATATTTAGTTTCGTGATCCATCACTATTTTATTTTTCTTATCTAATGTTTATAAATGATACATTAATGGATTAGTTAATAAGAATTTAGGATTATAATAAGGATAATGAGTTTTCTCTTAATTGCAATGTTAATGTAACAGAAGCTTACTGGATGATATTAAATCTTGAAACATTATGCATT
>JAPDSC010003148.1:4483-21696 GCA_026290005.1 Latrodectus geometricus
ATATATATATATATATATATATAACGTTGTTTAGTTTGTTGGTTACTTTTAGTACACAAGGTCGAGCTGGCTGCCGAATAATTAGCGCTCTTACTTTCAGTTCAACAATTCATGGATTCCAATTCCACCTTGGGCATGGATGTTTGTAGAGGCATGGAGTGCACTTTAAACCATAAATCACTCTCTAACTAACTCTCCAGAGCAAAAAAGACTGTTGAATGACAAACAAACTTTTTACAAAAGGGGGGGCTGATTAGACAAAATCTTATAGTTTAAAGAGTATTTCGAACCACTACAAATATCCATACCCAAGGTGGATGTGGATTCGAACTCACAGACTGTTATACCGAAAACCACAGTGCTGATCCTTCGATTACATGCTATGAAACGTAGTTGTTCATATTACTTTGGTAAATCATAGTTATATTATAAGCCTTAGAATGAAAAATATTTTAAGATTTTTAAAGTAGTTCATGTTTCATTTTAGATCTGATCATGTTTTGAAAAGCGGTTCTCTATTGCAGTTTGTATTTCCTGTTAATTAATAGAAATGAATATGTGGCGCCTATATATTAATTAATTAATGTATTTTACACTTGTATATTAATTACTATTTTATTACTCTTTGAATTTTTTAAATTAATATATTTTTTTTATTCTCAAGGGCACAGATGCCGTATAATTTCTTTGGCACACTTTTGAATTTGGTGGATTTTTTGGCAGATTTTGCTGCATTTGGATTCCGGAATTTTTTATTGGGCCAAAAAAAAAAGACTAAGAAAAATCTAGCACATTATATTTTGGCAACCTTAATTTATTTCAGCATGGAACAATTTAGAATTCTTTGATTTAAATAAGTATTTTATTTAAAATTCTTGTTATAATAATTCCAGTGGATATACTCATCTTAAAACTCCTATTATTTAATAATTTAAGTTATGTTTTTTATTATTAATTGATTTTATTTATTTATTTAGAAAGGAGCTACAATAAAACAATAACATCAGCTTGGCGAAATTTTTAATCGTCAAAAAGATGATGCGATACCTATGAAATGTTGCATTTATTTGGATGTAAAAAGGATGAAAAAAAAAGAAAAATATGTAATCCCAATTTTATTACCCACTAACATTTGTTTTTAAATTTACAGCACATTATTACATGTTAAAGTACTCAACTATTTATGTTAACGGCTAATGACAGACTTTCGTGTCAAATTACTAGGAAAAAGTTTCATTTTATTTGTAAAATAATGTAGAGTAGTATAGAAAATCTATATATTCTCTTTATTAGTAAATATAAATCACAAAATCGTCGGTTTTGTAAAGAATGTAAAACTACTATTTTCACTTACTTTAATCATGGGTTCTCGCCAGTTAAATCACTACTTTAAACAGTATAAATAATACATGAATCCCTGTTACCATTTCTAAATAATCACATTAAAAATACTTTGATTAATGTATCTCATTCAAATTTTGATGATAGTAAATATCTTTTGGTTTTAAAAAGAATTCAGTTTTTCCCTCCTCGTCTTTTAATATGTGTTCAATTTTTTCATTTTAAATGATAATGAAAAAAATTTGGTCTTTTGGTAGAAATACAAAGTTATTAATTATAAAAGTTGAAACTCTAAGCTATTGTTAAGCATTTTAACTAAAAATAAATTGCATTAAATTTACATTTATTAACTACCAATTAAATGATAATTAATTTTGCATCATAAAACTTTAATACTAACATGAATATCCTACAAATGCTAAGTCATTACATACTCCACAATTTTCTTAAAGCATGATGAAACATACGTTCGATATTTTGGTTCTCTTTTTTACTTTTTAAAAAACTAATTTGTAAATTAATCAGTAAAAAAAACTTATATTAGGAAAAAATTTGACCGAATAAATTTTCTGATTTTTTAATTTTGTATAAAAGTAAATGAACAAAAATAATTTTTAGTATTGTGCAAACGTATTCAATATGTGCGATGTAGTCATTGATATGATATGTTCCATAATTTTTAAAAATATAATTTAATATTTTATTTTATAAAAAAGTACATAAAAAGCAATATTGTGGGCTTGCATAATTATTTTTTGATTGTTTAGTTTTTGTTTTGATATTTCAATTCCAACAAATAGCTTTGTAAAATGTTTTAATTTTAATGCAATTTTCTTTTAAGAAATAACATACTTCATCATACCTCACAAAAAGAAACTGCACTGAATGTAGATATTAAGCATAAATTTTATTCATTCTTAATTTTATTGCTTTGTAATCATTAAAAGTCAATAACAACATATTCAAAAGCATAAAAAAGCAAAATTGTATTTCATGTTTTTTAATTGAGAAATCTCTATGGAAATAAAATAAAAGTCATAACTGTTTGTGGAAAATTGTCTTTGTCAGGGGCTCCAAATTTTCCTTTTTAAGTTATTGAGCAAGTCACGTTCAGTTGAAACCAGTATTTAATTATTCCCAAGTTTGAAACCATTTTCCAGATACATAAAATGAAGGTAATACAATATCATGTAAATAAAAATATTTTAGTTACGCACAATTTTTAATAAACCAACAAAACAAAATTTATTTAAACTTTTTTAAAAATTACAATAAAAAACTAAAAAAAGAGTAAATTATTTTAAAAATTTGTTTATTATTATTATAAAATAAAAAAATACTCAAATTAGCATATCCCTTGGATTTTTTCTGTATGATTATTTTATATTCCAAGTAAGTAATATTTTGTTTTATAAAAAACAAAATTTAAAATGTATTTGTGTATTACATTTTGCATTTTAATTACTTCACATATAAATATATATGTGTGTGTGTTATTTGAACTAATTTGGAATAAAAGAATTAGAATTTTCCATTACGTACTTTCTTTATTTATACAATACTAAATGTACGTACCACATACTCTCTGAATTCAATTTCTCGCCTCAAAACTCAAGTTTCAACTAATTTCTGAAAGGTTTTCTATACTTTCAACTACTTATTAAGTGAGTTATTTTCTACAAAAGTATATAACAAAATAACTGAGTTTTTTTTATATAGATTCTTATTAATTCTATTTAATTTTTGTTTTGTTACCTTAATTCAAATAAAAATAAAATTTTGTAGTTGTTATAATACTTTTATATTTTTGAAGCATAAGAAAATATTTTTTTGACAGCATTAATGACGACTTTTCTTTTAAGACAAAACAAATCTTGTTTTAAAAGAAAAGTCGTCACGAATGCTGTTTTAAGTTACTGTACTTCCCCATATGCATAAAAATATCTTTTACATTTTTATGTAAAAAAAATAACATTCCTTTTACATAACGAAGGAATTTTTCTTTCCCAAAAGAAAACTTTGAAATTAGATATAAAAGAATACATTTTGATTCAGAACCGAGTACACTTTGTAATCACAAAAATCAACAACTGCAGTCACAAAAAATAAGATAATAAAATTGCATTTCACGTTTCACAATAGTGAATTCGATTTCTGTGTAAATAAAACGAAAGTGAGTTGTGTTTGTAAAGGAAAGTTTTTTCGGAATTTGGATTTTTACATTTATGTATGTAAATTTAGTTAGGTTGAGAATTATCTTTGTTGTTCGGAATTGGGAAAACATTTTCATAAAAATAATACAATAACTCTAGAAATATACTTTAACTACTTAATTAAACTTAGCTGTTTAAAACGAGCGAAACTTCATTTCTTACTTTTATAAAAATCTGCATAATTTAGGAATTTAAATAACGTAAAAATAAATATAATTATTTTAAAAATTCAATTTTTAAAACTGCTTTATTGCATTTATAGATAAATAATAGACAAATAATTATCTATTTCAGATTTTGATTTTTACATAAATTAAAACAATATAAATTTTTTCCTTAATAAAAATGTGTTAAAATTAAATACATAATAATAATTTATAAATAATAAAAATGAAGAGCAAAAAAATGATTATTCAAATATTATTCTCTTAAAATTTATTTTCTATGTTTACAAATAAATATTATTTAAAGTAGCACATTTTTTATTTTTATTTATAATCACTTTTATATTTTTTGGAATTTTAATTTTACTGCATAATCTGCTATCAGAATTGTCCATTCTTATTTTTTTCTTGAATTTAAATAAATTTCATTGAGTTAAATTCAGATAATATCCATTATCATTTTAGTTTTCTACGAGAATGCTATAAAATTCCTATAAGTATTCCCTAACAGTAATGTATGTGAAGTTCATCTGTACATTTAAAATACGGAACTTTTCTTGCTAGCACATTCTAAAATACATTTTTAGAGAAAAAGTATCAAGTTAACTTATATTTTTCTTTAATCAAATAATGGTAAATGACAGTTCTTATGATGGTAACTATAGCTTATCGTGGATGTTAAACGGCTTCACTCAAGAACTTGGATAATTTAATTATTTGTGTTCATTTTTTTTTAATTTGATAGTATTTAAATTAAGACTATCAAAGCTTTAGATACAATCACTCTTAAAATTATATTTTTATAATGAGACTCATTTCTTCACTTTTTTCCGATTTCCGGTTTATTATCATTTCATTAACATTTAAATATTTTCTAAACATTCCTTAAGCTTAATGATAATAATTATAATTTTTATCAATAATGTGTGTGTGCACTAATTTATACTAGACATAAAAAATAAAATATAAAAATTTTAAATCATAAATACTGATACTAATTATATATAAGTTTGAAGCTTTAACAAATTTTTACATTGGAAAAATATATTAGGTTGGGGAAAAATAAATCCATTATTTTTACGTGAACTTTATGTTATTTCTTTTGGATTCACTTTAAAACAGCTTTCATGTAGATTTTTAAGTCTTGCGCGTTACGACTGCTGACATGCGGTTAACATCGATCATTTTTGATATTTTATAGACATTTTCGGCGATGCTGTATCCACATGCAAGGTGCATCTCTAACATCAAAAATACCCGAACGGAATCGACGAAACAAAAATTGTACGTAACTGGTTGTTACAGTCTTATATAGGACGATAAACACCTTTCACAATTTTAGCCACCCGGCTATCTTTTTCGCCGTTACAAGAGAAAAACTAAAATGTATCGAATTTTCTGTTTGTTGTCTTCTATTTTTAAAACCTTGTACTCATAACTGAATTAATCAAACAAAAAACCGCAAGAGGATATTTTAGTGTCAAATGTCACCTTTCCAACGAGCATAAATCTGAAATTGTTTGATAGATACCTCACGAGATATCGATCACTACAGACGTCTACCGAAAATATAATGGATTACTTTTTCCCCAAACTAATATTTACCATCATTTTAAGCGAAAATTACAATTTTTAATTTATAAGACAATTCTTAAGAAACTCGAATCATTTTTATCTTTTACTTTTATTCTTTATCTCATAATATAAAGAAAAGGATTTTATTGCTTTGTAAAATACTTTCTCACCATTTGTTTAAAAAATCAAAAAGCAATCAAATATCCAATATCTTTCAGAAACATCACAGAAATTAACTATCAGGGAAGAGTTACGGTGATCTACGTTACAGAAATATGATACTAGTCCCATGATACTTCTTAGATTTTGGAGATTCTAGGGTTGTTACAACAAATAAAAGCAAAGTATAAATAAACATTTATTAAATAAATAAAATCTAATATTTGGTTTCATACCAGTACAAAGCTTGAGATAATTCTACATATTCTAACTTTCAATTTATCATTAAAAAATTCTCTAATTTATAAGGTTTGCAGAGAACCATATAAAAGTGTAATGGAATGGATGGAATATTGTTAGACATGTGGATAACAATAATTTAACTAAATGCAATTTTTCTGCACTGCATTACACAATAATGTGCTCCAATAATAGCATTACTGCAAAATTGGATTCTTATATTTGTTATTAAATATAGTACAAACACATCAACGTTGAATATCAACCAGGAAGAATTTATCTGGCATGTAAAATCAATAGATGTGTCAAGTAAATAATTATTTTCGAAGTTAAAAACGAACATTCACTTTATTTTTCAATTGAAACATTTTGAATTGAGACTTATGCCAAAGATGTTTATAAGGAACTTAAGCATATTATTAAATCTACATGGGAAATTAACTCGTTCAAAAAACAGAATATGCAAAAACTGACTTTAGTATTGAAAAAATAAACCAAATATACAATTTTAAATGTGCAAAAAATATAAAATAAAATTTGTATTTTTCTGTTATTGGATTCAGATATCAAAGCATAAAAGTAATCACTAAAATGTTAAAAATTTCATACCCATGGTAAAAATATTAATGAAATAAATTGCAAAACTGCATTAATTTGGAGAAGAAATAGGGCAATTCTTTCAAAATTTTACCAAAACTTTTGACAATGAATCTGATTCTAATAACAGAAAGATAACCTAACTCTTACATTTAAATAAGGAAGTAATATTTCATAAAAGATATATAAAGAAATGAGACAGACAAAACAATTTTTAACACCAAAACTTTAATTTCTTTAGAGCTTATTGATATGTACATGAAAAAATATCAATGCAATCTGTTAAACATTATAAGGTCAGAAATATACACTCAATTGGAAGTAATATGTTTTTAAAAGCTAATTACTTTGATGACACAATGGAAGTAATAAAGCTTTTAATTTCAGTTAAACAAAATTAAACATTTAAAAAGCTTTAAAAGTTTAATCACTTTGGCACAGGATCTTTTTTGTTCAGTTTGGAAGACAGGGCAAGATGGGGTTATAACGAAAATGTGGTCATATATGAACATAATTATTAATTGAATTCATTTCGCACTTTGCACACAGGCAAATGAAAATAATCAGCATACATATTTTAATTCTTACTTAAACAATTAATATAAACACATATAAATGCACGAAAAACTTGCACTAAATTCACATAAGGTTGATTTCCAAATGTCAAAAATAAAACATTCAGTGAAAATTTGAGTGTCTTAGATTTACACATACTAATAAGTTATTTCCCAATAAAGGATATTTTTTACTGGTAAAATATTGGTGATCAATTATTTCCTTATAATAGTGAATTGTTTCCTACCGATCTTTGTAAGCAAAACAATCTGAAAACTATGATCACAATTAATAATCCAATGTACTGAAATATTAATGACCTACCAGATAAATTAAACAGAACAATTTATAACAAAGAAATTTATAAGCATCAAGTAAATCAAATCTTTACGTATATATACTAATAATCTTAGAACAAATTTTAGGAACTCATTAGGCAAAAAATTAATGCTGTGTACACATAGAGTAGATGTCATTTTCAAAACTTCGCTCTTTCTTAGCAAACTACAATAAAATTATTTTTCATGTGTATCCATTGTTTCAAACAATAATTAATGCATCTAATGCTTTTTACATCATTTTCTTATTGCTGCTGTAAATTTTCAAAAAATTACTGAATTATTTTTAACACTTAATTTTAAAGCTTATTTGCAGAAACTCCAAGAAAGAAACATATAAAAAAGTTTCAAGAAAATTCAAGGGAAAAAAACAAATTAGATTTTTATGCTTCGGCTTTCAAATTATAAACAAAATGAAAGAAGTATTTACAGCAATAACTTTGAAATATTTTTAAAAGATTAAAAATAATAAGTATTTTACAATCTAAGAATAATTGGATGTGTGGAGAGTCATTTTCAATCTAAATTTTTGATTTAGCAGTTATGCAATAAACAATAAGAAAAACAAGAATGCATCAGTGCAAAGTGGTTGAAAATAAGTTGAAAGCATAAACAGATATGTAATAAAAGTTATTACAAAGCAAGAAACTAGTAAGGCAATATATTAATTTATCAGGATAACCTTCGAAATTTTTAGAACACTAGCGAATATTTATAATTTTTAAATGATGCAACTAATTTAAAACATGACTAATTAAAGACATTTCTATGAATCATTAAGAAATGCAACAATTCAAAAATCAATTACAAATAACTTTTAAAAAATTCTAAAAATCAAAAAATTGCTTGATTTTAAAACATAATTTCATTCATAAATCTTACATTTTAATAATTTTATTTGCCTCAGATTGAATTCATAAGTTCCTTGCTTCATTTTCTGTGCTCACAATGACCACATTTTGTGTACTAAATATAACGTACAATGCATAGGAAATTCAAACAGTTGGCACACATAGATAACAAAGTAGACAAAACAAAAGTCTCTGACTTATAAACTAATATATAGGATAAGCAGATGTAAGCCAATTTATTTCTTACCCTAGTATTTTCCTTTACAAAATTTAAACTCCTTTAAACAGATAGTAAAAATCTAACATTTCAGAAATATTAAAAATAGAGAATAATCGTTAATACATGAGCAAGTTTTGGAATAAGAAACGATTACAAATGTAACACAAATATTCAAATTTATAAGGGACATACAATGACAAGTACTCAAGAATGACAGCTATGCTATAGTTCAAATACAAAGTACATACTTAGCACAAAAAAATAAGCAACACTTTTATACAGAACATAATTAAGAGAATTTTCATAAAATGAAATATTTCTATACATGAGAAAATTAGTCATAGGAATTTTAAGAATAAAGTAAAACATTTTAAGCATATTACAAATTCCATTACACTAAAGTGCTAAAATAAATATAAATTTCAAGAACAATTAATAAAAAAGTTCAATAATATGAAACTAAGATTATACTAAGTATTATTATGCATAACAAATGAGGCAAATAGAAAATAAAATAAAAAATTCTAATTAGAAGTATTTGTTATTTTCTAAATTGTCAAACTATTCCTTAAGCTGTGTGTGAATTTCGGCTTGATGATGATAACTCTTACTTATTTTAAAACACTTTGTAGCAAATACAGAGAAATAAATCTCTATCACGCACTTAACATCAATGGAAAAATTCAAAGTGCGCAAATTTTCATATGAACACATGATGATAGCATGTGCTACAATCTAGACACAAAACCATTTTTTATAAGAAAGCTTTCCCCTTCAATACTTTTACTGACATTCTTTTTTTCATTATTTGCACAAAAATTTATTGCTATGTTCATCACTTATTCGTTGTAATACAAGCACTGCCACTGTAACCACAAACTTCAATCTGCGTTTTTTCAAATGTTTGAAAAGAAATTAATAATTTTCCAAAGGAACAAGTTTTTTATCAGAAGCATATTAATAACATATTTTTAAGTAATAGCAAAATACTAAATGTTCTGAGTTCCCTAGGCTCATTTTTCACTTAATATATAATATTAAAAGTTCCACAAAATATTTTAACAAAGTATTGAAATTTGGTTAAAATAATTTCGTAATTTTGATCTAATACGCAAAATAAAATTCTACTCAAGTTTAAAAATTACATGCTTTTCGCATATTTGTTTTGTGCGTAAATTTTCATAGACTTCTTAATAAATTAAAACTTTTTTTTATATATGAGTCAAAAAGAAAATTATTCTGTAAATGTATGAAGTTTTGATTATTACTTGGCTCTAATAAAATATTCCCCCTTCCATTTCTTTTAACAAGCAAATGCTATTTTTTATTTTGTTTGCATAGTAGAAAATCATCAGCATAAAGTCTTATAACTTGCTTTAAACATTCCGTTTTCTAAACAACCAATCAACGTTAACAACAACATTCAAGTATGATGTACATGTAATCAAAAAATTCTGTACTTACAACTCTAAATTCTTTGGGTCTATGTACATATATTTTGTGCATCTTAACTTTACAATATTTACAAAGTTTAAAATATTCATATAGATAATTCTTTAAGAATAAAATAAATCACAAAGCTTAAATGATGCTAAATTAATTCACAGAATATTATACTAAATTACTAGCTAATAATAGACAACACATATAATAATAAATACTTGTTAAAATAAACAAAACATGAATGCTATTTTAGAACATTGACAAATTAATGGTGGTCAGATAAAAAAAAAATTATATTTTTTCATAAAAACTCATTTTAGTTTTCAGTTTGAATTTCAATTATTTGAAATTTCAGAGCTGATCTAAATGTAAAAGTTTTACATATGTATTCATAGTTCCAAAAAGAATAATAGAAGTAAAATATATAAATGTAAATATTACAAGCATATTCCTTCAACTGTTTAAAAGCATTTTTGAACTTGTATTTACAATATTTGATTCACATTAAAAGTTCAGGTAAAACTTCTAAAAACTGTTATAAAAATAGGTCATGGTACTTGAATCGGTTGAAATTAGAAGGAAGTGGAACAGAAATACAAAAATGAATATCAAATATAAATCTATAGTTGAGTTATCAAACAGCAGTGCATAGCTAAAACTACAGGATAAACAAAGACTACATAAACATACAGAAGTATCACACAGCAAAACACATTTTATATCTTTCATTTCAAAAGGAAAGATTTGCATATTTGGCAAAGAGTTTAAGACAAGCTATTAATAGCTTACACACAACAACTGTCAAGAAATAACACACAAATTATTGCTTAGCATAAGGAAGAAAGTAATCTGTAAATAAGATAAATTATGGATATGAAAATTAATATTATCATTTAAGATATCTTAATTAAATCGGAGATCTCAAAAATATAATACGTACATGATAAGTATTTTAAGCAATTTACTGAATGATTTGTAAGTATTTTGTATCAACTACTTTAGAGTTTTAACTAGTTTACTTTACAATAAACCATCATTTCTCCTTTAATATTAATTTCAAAATTTTGACAAGCTAATTAAAAATCATAATATGTAACTAATTAGTGATATTTCCAAAATTACATTTTATTTCAATGAAAATAAAATATTGAATTAAATTCTCTTTTGGGGGGGGCTGTTGGTTGGGTTTTCTGGCACAAGGTCCAAAAAGGACAAACTGTGCCAATTGTTAGGGGGGGGGGAGAAACATATTTTAAAAATCAATTACAGTTTTCTCAATTATACTTCAAAACAATTGATATTCTTATTTTAATGAGTTTATAGCGGATAATGACTTCTTTAATGAGTTTGTATATAATATTTCAAAGTTAATAGTAAGATTTTTTCTGCTTGGGAATATATTTCTAAGTTTAAAGAAGCATATTATGACAGTCAATTTACAAAATTACATAATAGTTAAAAATATATATATTTTAACAAAAATGATAAAGTTTCCATTATTGAAATATTTAAGAAAAAAATCTAAGATGGTGGCTAAGGCTGTAACATATCTGTAATGAAATAAAGGCAATTCCAGGGAAGTAACCATAAAAATAAATGATAGAATTATTAGAAAAAATGAATGAAAAACAATATTGTACATACAGGGCATATCAGATAAAGGCAAAATGGCAAGATTGTCTTAGTCCTTCATAATTAATTATCATTCAAACTTAGTTTCAAATACAAAATATGATCTTACATTTATTTCAATATTTTTTAAAATAAAGGAAATCCTATACAAAAAATAATTTAAAGTTTATAAAAAGTTTAATACCTAACAATTTGTAAACAGATGAAATAAAATTAAAATACCTCAGTAATTTTCCTTTTTTGATATAAATTACAAAGAATAATAAAATTCCTATCGCCAATATTGCCTCCTCAAGTGATAACAGGTAGTTAATTTTTTTAAATTATACAAAATCATTCCCTACTCAGCATTAAATCCTGGTAAAAAATAGATTCCAAACAGCTGTAGATATATAGGCATTTAATTTTGTGGTCACTTCTTTTTGCATAGATAGAATAATTTGATCTGGATTTATGGTTTAAAAAATTTCTAAACTACTGTATAAATAACTAAAATAGGATTTGAACTTACTAATTATTCAGTTACACTACTATATGAGCCCAATTCAGAATATAAAGAGTGATAATAATATTTCATCACTTTTTCTTAACTTCAAATATAAAATATACATAAAACATTTTAATAAAATATTTACAAAATATATAATGGGAGATTCTGGTATAACCCTACATAACAACTATTAAACTACAATATGTACATAACATGACAAATACTATTTAGAGGTTTATAAGAGGTAGATTTAGGAAAATGGATGTAATTTAATATACATTAGAAATAAAATTAAACACCAAAAAATTATATAAAATATTTAAATGGGAAGTCCAAATCAAAATTCTATTTATATGAAGCATATTTAATTTATTTTTTGTAAGGAGAAATATTTTCAATATTAATTTTTTATATATAAAATTGAGATCTCTGATTTACAGTAAATGGGAAAACATCTAAAACAAATGTAAATATTTTGAGCAAAATAGTAATTTAATAAAATTCTATATAAATATAAGCAGCAATACATTAAGAATTATAATCATGAAAAAATCTAGAAAAACTCACCTGTTATAAAGTTAGTTTGTGAAGAATTTGGCTTAATGCCTTTGCATAGTTACTCAGTACTGAAAAGTACTTAAAGCATGAATATCACAGACACAATACTGATATTATGATTACATTGTCAACTAATTATTGAAATTTTTTTTCATTACACTGCAACAGAAAACATTTCTCTTAGGAAAAATGGACATAAACACTTTATTTTTGGAGTAGTAATAATAACAAATGTCTCAGAACTAGAAATTTTTAATTCAAATAGTACTGAATCAATTTTTTGTTTTCCAGTGTTTTGATATATTATTAAAAGTTATCAATTACACAAAATAGGAACAAAATTGAAATTTGAAAGTAAAATGTAGACAATACATATATGCCAATAATATATTAAGATATTAATATTAAAAAGTAACATTCTTGAAAAATTATAAGATAATTTCATAGAAAAACAATATATTTAATATTAAACGATAAATAACTCAGCTAATTTTATTGCAAAATATGTGTGGATTTAAATTTCAACATGTCTAAAACTAATTTTATACAATTAAAAGTATTTTCTACAAATTTAAATTTTATGATCGTAATGATATAAGACAGAAAAGTTATTATTACTCTCATGAAAGAATATTTTCAGATCTCACTAAATAAATGTATACCTACTTCCAAATACTTTCAATCTCAATATTTAAGGAGAAAACAAAGTTTCAAAATTAACACAATATTTAAAAGAAACACTTATCTTAAATTTCATATAGAGAAACAATAAGTTTTCTCAAAACAATAATGTTATTAACTTACAAAATTCAGTTATTTGATTAAATAGATATTTTTGTAATCTAAATTTACCTTATGAGAGGGAAATACACTTTCCTTTGCACTAATATGACATTACACTTATTGTTATTTCCTTCAATAACTAAGTAGTTTCAGAAAAAGCCAAAATAATTTGTAATATATTCAACTGGATTTAAAGATTAAAACTAAATTTCAAACAAAATAAAAGAAATTATTCCTAAAAATTGATTAATAAATGGATTATACTTTTGAATTTCTCTGAAAAATGAGGTCAAGTTTTAATATTATATCAAAATAGGATTAGAAAATTAATAAAAAGTTATAGTGAAAACAGAAATTAATGTAATTTAAGTTATTGTTTATAAAATGAAAACTGTTTCTTACATCATTACTTGTTATAATTAGGTAAGGCAAGAGAAATATAGTTAAGAATTCTTAGCTATAATAACTGAATTCAGCACTTTAATTTTAAGTTAACTGTAGATACTACAATTGCTACAAGAAAGCAATAATGCAACTAAGTTATTTGTAACTAAGTGTCCTGCTATACTATTTATATCATAATTGAATACAAAGAATAATTTACAGTATTAAAATATCTTAGAAATCAAATGATAAAAAAAGATTAAATAGCAGCATATGAAACAGTAAAAATTATTTGAATATTGAATTTGTGAATGTAAAAACAGATGCAAAGTTTTAAACAGGTAAAAAAGTTACGATACTTAGTTAATAGATAAATATAATACATTAAACAGTAATTGCATACTATGAAGTCTACCTAGATATCTCACCTAAATTAATATGTAATACCAAAAATTATCAACAAAATTGGTCTCCCAACTGGTACATGGTTTGAAATCAGTCAAACTGAATTTTTAAAAGATTCTGAAGATTTATTTTTGGTCATATGAAAAGTCATTCATTAAATGGTGCAAACATCAGTCGGATTTATCCAATTAACTGTTATTGATATGAATAATTATATGCATAAAGTATATGTGAAGGATGTGGAGGATAATAGAAATTTTAAAATTGGAGGGCCCTGAACGATTGTAGAAATTAATGTAAGGCATTTTACATGTCAATAGAATAATCAAGGTCGCATTTTGCCACAATCGAGGGTATTCAGTGGAATTTGCCAGGAGACAAACGAAACATTTCTAGTCAGAGTTCCAGACTGGAAAGCAACAACATTAAAGCAGGAAACTCAAAATAATATTCTTGAAGGTTCATTAATAATGATTTGTAGCCTGGATATCAAGCAGAGGAGCTCATTGCTGCCACCTTTGAACATTTTCATTTAATCATCAATACAGTTTTGTTGCAATATTGTCGCAAACTCATACTCAACACGTGAAAAGGGTGTGGTGTTTTTCAAAATAGAGGAAACAAGCCATCATCATTGTGATGCCTATTTAGCTGGATTTATTTGGGGGGGGGGGGGGGGAAAAACAGGAAATGCCTTTGATGCTATTTTGAAAGCTATTTCCTACCACTTTCCTCAATATTAACCAGTTTTAAACATATAAGTTAATTAATTTTAATTTTTTTTAAATTCATAAATAGTATTTAGTCCATCTATATACATATTCAGGATTTTTTGTTTTTAGGTCTTTGTTCCTTTATAATTTTTAATTTTAAAATAATTTATAAAGATTAACCAAAAATTGTCAATGAAAATTTATAATGCCAAATGTCATCAAGGTAGTTCTCATAGTATGTAAGTACCCATCAAAATATAAACCAGGAAAAAAATTTTCAAACAAGCCAATTATGCTAACTCAAGCAATGATTGTAGAATGACTCTGCCCTACAATATGATGGAAGACCAGAAATGAACTGCAAATAATTACAATAATTTGCTGGATTATAATACAGATATGAGATTCAATTACCAATATTCTACAACTGTCTTGAGCCATTAAGAATCACAAATGCCCATTAATGAGCACATAAAACTTACAAACTCAAAAATAACATCAAGTATATATATCAAGTAACAATATAATCAGTGCTAGTATTTTTTTATGCCTCTGATTTCTTTTGAGGTGCTTGACCTTCAAATATATTTTCTCCAAATTCAGATATGTATCTGCAAATGGACACATTTTTACTCAAAAAAATATAAGAAAATAATTATCAGAATTATACAGATAAGAATTCATATGATGTTAACATTTTTTTTTAATAAAATAAGTATTTTATTCTTAAACAATCATTGAAATGAAATTTACAATATTTTACCTTAATTTTAATAAAGCAAGCAACAATTAAAAGATTAATGAAAATCCATGCGCGATATTCAGATATTTCAAGAACTTAGGAGAAATTGTTAAACATCTATTGAAGAATTATTTTTTATATATTGGTCACACATAAATTCTTATATTACTAAATAAAAAGAAATTCAAAAAATATTTTTTTAGTTATTTTATCTGGATAATTTTATATATCAGTAAAAAACAAAGGTAATTTAATAATTAAAATTTTATGTATAGTTATGGAGATAATTTAAGGACTAATAAAATATTTAAATAATTTTAAATAACAAAGAATTAGGAAATAATGTATTTATAAACTGTAAAAATAACTGAATACAAAAATGTCAACATCATTCTTGTGAGACTCAAAATTATTTAGAATTTATTGAACACAAATTATAGAAGTATCCTTAATTAATTCTAACAATTTAACAAAATGATTTTGATAATGCATATAAATATTTTTTGAACTCAAATTTTAGACTAATTTTTTGATTAACTATAATTTTCTAGTAAATATCTAATGCAATTATAAGCAAAGGAACATTCAAAATATCTGCCTTGCTAAGAATTATAGAAATTATATTTTATTCTTATACAGGAACAACTTCCAATTAAAATAAAATGGGATTTTTATAAAACAAAATATATCTATATAAAGGAAAGGAAGTTCCCTCTACATATTGAATTGGCACAGAAAGTTATAATAAATCTACTGGAGATTTTCTTTGTACAATGTGTAAAATTTTTACATTAGTGCTTTATGTAGTTTATCATTTCCAACTGATTAAAGAAATTATTGCATATCAATTGCTGACACTTGGCAACCTTCTAAAAGTGCATGATAATTCTCTCGCATAAGTATTCCTTTTATAAAATACATTTTCAGAATCATTTTGGTACATTTTTATCACATGTTTGATATAAATCACAAATAAATAGCATAACAATTTGAAAGTCATAAAATATTTCAACTTATAATGATCCAAAAAGTTAACATCATAAAAAGAATAAACATTATTTACACAACTGAAAGAGATGGTCTCCATCAGAAAGATAAATTTAGTTACTCACACTAAAATACAAAAACAGCACTTAATAATGTAAACAATTTATATAGTTAGCTTCATGAACTAAAAGCAGCAAATAATACAATGGAGATCCAGCATTTGCATTTTAAAATTAATTAAATTGATAGGCACATGTTCAATTGAAAGCAAATCAACTACATCAAGAATACAATAAATCAATAATTTCAAACTACAAATATTCAAACTACTACATATTAGATTAAAAAGGAAAAAAAAATTATCAGGCACAGAACTCTTCCTAATTTGCATGTTTAAAATATGTCGACAAACACATTTTTCAGTTGAAAAACATAACATTTTTTAAATCCATTTCTGACAATACAAAACCTGACTAAGAGTGAAACAAAAATTAAAACATAAATAACATAAATTCTTTTAAACAGCACAAAATTGAAGTTCAAGAAATATATGAAACAGAACAATATAAGTCAAAATTACACTCAAAACTAAATATATTAAAATGATTGTACGAATGTTTTTGCAAAGGCAAATCAGACACATTCAAGAATATTTGCCATTTGTTTTCCTTAATAACCGTATTGAAGCTATTTCAGCTAAATTCATTAGAGCATGATGAGCACCTGCTTCTGCTTCACTTTTTATAGGAGAAGCAGCCTCTTTATGGGCACACTTTCCATTTAAGGAAACATATGCAGCAGTTTTGTTTTTTTCCTCAGACCA
>JAPDSC010003168.1:0-15217 GCA_026290005.1 Latrodectus geometricus
AATTCAATTCAAATAAGAAAAGATCATAAAAAAAAAAAAAAAAAAAAAAAAAAAAAAAAAAAAAAACCTATACGATGCAAATAGGGAAAACCACGGGAACATGTCTTCCCCAAGAGGGAGATAGTCATTTATGCAAACAGAACATTCTTTTCTGATAAGTATGAATGACAGATAAAAGATAAAGAGCAACCTCGAACAGTCACCTGTACAGACGCAAATGCCGTTGCCAGGCGAAGAATCTATTATCAGCATTTTGACAAGGCAACAATCCCTGATCTAGACTGCCCAAGAAACCTCTCCTCTACAATAGCTCGGCTGCGTACTGGACATTTCAAGGGCATGAAGATATCACCAACTGGTATTAAATCCTATCTCAACTGTGAGCACTGTCCTCAATCCGAACTAACTCCAGATCATGTCTTCAACTGCCAAGCCATTACCCGCTCCCTCTTCGAACTAGGAGCTCCACCAACTGAGATCCTCCATAGCCACCGGGCTCCAGAACTAGCAGATCTCATCAACAAAACTTTTGGCGGACTGTAGATTTTTTTTTTTTTTTTTTTTTTTTTTTTTGCACTTCACACTTACTTATAGACACGACAACAACATGAATGACAGATGCCTAAAAATATTCCTTCAATTTCCCTAGGAGTTATATTTAAGTATCTTTAAGATGGAAACACAATAAATAAATAATTTTAAACATTTTTCAATATATTTACTAGTGTTTTATTAAAGGGAATACAATTTTTGTCCATCATAATTTTTTATTTTCAAAAATTATCTTCTTTTAACCATCCTATATTAAAACGTGAATATTTTTAGGATAAAAATATGTGAAAACAATGAGTGAACAAATTTAAACATCTTACATATATTTACTATTTTTTTAATAGAATAAATTTTAGTCAGTCATAATTTTTCATCTTCCAAAATCATCTGCTTACCATGGCATCTACAGACAATAAGTAATGAAATTTATATATTTTAAAAAAATTAATAATTCGAGTATGTAAAATAAAGGTTAAAAAAGCTTTCATTTAAGTGAAATTTATTTTTTTGGTTTATACAAGCATTTATTATTTTTGCTATGAGCGGAGGAAATGACATATATGAGACATATTCAGGAATTCACTGCTATTATAGAAGTAATCCCGTTAGTTTAATGAAATACAAATTTTTGGCACATGATATTGCTGACAAATGAATAGACTTCATATTTATTGATTGCTTTTATTGATTGTTTTTGACTGAACTCAGAACCATCAGCTCCACAATTCTGATTCCTACAACTACATCAAACGTGAGACCAAACGAATGAAAGTAAAATTATCTTAATTTGAAAACGGCAATTTATTTTGTATTTATTTCAAGCTATACATTTATCTTCTCATTTATATTTTCCATATAATTTTAAGCATATATCTATCATTTTAATCATTAAAATTTACAAAAAAAAAAAAAAAAAAAAAAAAAAACTTAAACAGGTGCAAATAAATAACTGAAACTCATTGAATGAATGTGAATTCGATAGAGATAAATATCTCCTTTTGATTTACTAAAAACAGAATAATTTATTTATTTAACCAGTTATTAAAAAAACTATTTTTTAATGATTTATATACAATTCCCATTTAATATTCTTACTTAACTAACTTTCAGTCAATTAGAAGAGAGAAAAATTAATTACTAAATATTTGGCCCGAAATATGAACATTTTAATTTATTATAAGATTATAATATTGAATCTAATTGAAAAATTATAGCAATTTAATTTTTACCATGTTTTTTTTTAGGTAAATACAAATACTCTGCTCTTAAAAATTTATATCTATGCTACAATTTAAATATTGTCATTGTTATAATTTAAATAATAATACATGCATTGTTTTCATGAATAAAGTTATACAAAATTGTATGTCGAAATGTGGCAATTTTTACTTGTTATTTCTATATTAATTCTTAAATTTTGATTTAAAAAAATCATAGTTTATTATTTAACTGTTTTTTCTTTATATTAATAATATTTTAAAAAATTGAATTTAATAAATCCTTCAAAAATCTATTACTATCATTTACATATTTTATCATTAAAACATTTCTTTATAAATTATTATTCATGTGCAAGTACTTTAACTGTAACATTGTTTTTCCATCAGATATTGCATTCAAGTATAAGGAAATTTAATTAACATTTTATTCAAAGTTTTAAGCTTTCAAAATAGTGCTTTATTTTAAGATTAAGCTCATAGATGGCAGCATATACAATAGAATATAGTGCATCATTTTTGCATTAAGTTATTTCAAACATATCTTAAAGAATATATTAAGTATTTTAGTCGCAAATAATGTAAAATAATATTTTCTTCTTGTGCAAATTGTATCAGATATACATGAACACTTCAAATGATATATATAAATTGGAGATTTTTTGGAGTATTTGAGAATTTTCAAGTGTGTATTAAACGTTGTCTAGCATTATGGAAATATAAAAATTGACCCTACTTTTTACAATTTGAAGTCTTAAAAATTTTTTATTTTGATAGTAGCTGTTAAACATTAGTGGGCTTGTCAATATTTTCTAAATGTGAAATCAGAAATCAAAAAATTATATTTTTATTGTAAAAAAAAATATTCAAATATTTAAATTAAAAATAGTTAATTTGAAAATCTCCTTGAATTTTTTAACAATTTAAAAAGCTCATTTTTAATTACTTTTATGCATCTTTTAAAAAAATAAATAAACAAACAGCTCAAATTGATATTTGTAAATCATCCGCACGATGGCAGCACTAAGAATATTGCTATTCATGTCCATGTTCTATTTATATTTAAAAATTAAATGCTATTGTGAAAGTATGATTGCAGATACAAATATATCTTTTAATTTGTATTTATAGATCGGCCGATAAAAAATAACAAAAATGCATTACATTTTAAATGAATTTATGAGAAACGTATACGAATGTTTCAATTATAATTATTATCCATGCTATTAGAAATGTACAAAAAAAAAAAAAAAATCTTTATTATGCCTTACAATTTATGCAGATAATTTAAGAAATTCCTAGAATGTATTTAAAATAATTAATTTCTTATTTTAGAACTGTGAGGCCACATCATGCATTTAAAATAAATAAACCAATTTCGAGTAAAATAATATTTTAAATGAATAATTTAAGCCACATGTTATATTTTCTATAAATTGTGATATAATATCAAAATATCATACACATTATTACAGTTGTTCGGTAATGAAACATTCCTTATGTTCTGCAAATAATTAATTTAATAAAATATATTCAGTGATTCAATGATGAAAAATTAAGAAAGTCTACTGAGTTGCTAATAACAAATTATAATAATCATCTTAAGCGTAGGTTTCCTTCTAAGAATATTATAAATTTTAATTGATTGATAAGAAATATAAAATTATTAAAATTTAAATATGGTTAGTGCTGCCATCTATTACACTTATTATAAATCTATTGCAACTATTAAATTCATTAGTTTTAATATTTGCTTATATTTTTTATAACGTTTTTCTAAAAATATACTTTCTTCGTTAGAAAACCATATACTTAATAAATATTTTTTACCTAAAATACTTCAATTCAATAAAAAAAATTACTTTGGTTTAAGTGATATACAAATAGTTAATTTTGCCATCTATTTATGGTATTTATAACTAATAATTTTATACATTTGTTTATTCTTATAATATTTTTCTGAAAAAAAATTATAATACCACGCTAATAAATTTTAAATATTAACTTATATAATGAAGTAATAGTTCATTAGTTCATAGTTCCGACTTCAGGAAAGAAAAATTAAAAACATGTGTTAAATGCTATAATTTTTATATTCATAAATTTTTATAGGTACGGAAAATTTAACAAATATTTAGTCTATATAAACTTTTATAGCTTTCAGAATTTTTTGTTGTAAATATAATTAGTTTTGTTTTGCAATATAAGTCATTAAATTTACAACTTAAAATTTTAAAGTTCTATCTTTCTTAACTTAGTGCTTTTTAAGTTCAATATTTACAAATTATTCAATTTTTATGTTACATATTTTTATATCTATTACCGAAAGTAGTACATTAAATATTTCTCAAGCTCAAAATAAAATAAAATTTCACAACGTCAACTTCTGTGATACCATAATTTCGAAATATTATCAGCTGAATTTTTTTTTATGTTGTTATTTAAATTTTAATTATGAAAGAAAAAATCTGCTATTTTTTTAACTTTTTAAAAAAACATTTTCTTCATATTGAAAGTTTTCATTATGTGAATGTTTAAATGGCTCTAGTCAATTGCACAAAAAATTAAATTAATTTACATGTGTATTATATGCAAATATATTTGTATTATGGAAAATAAATTGTCAAATACAAAAGGAAATCATAAAATAAAGTTTTATATTTTATTTAGTTTTTACCATGCTTTTATTCTTATAAAAACAATATACTGATATCTTACTGTTTTGTTATTGATAGTGTGTGTTAGTTTCTATAAAATATTATGTTTTTTTATCATTTAAATTTGAAATAATCACTCATTATTTTTAATATTTTTTTTTGTTGTTATAAACAGTAATCTTAATATAGTGTAAAGAAAAATTATTATTTCCTTTAATATTTTCCAAAATTGCACAAATATAGTTTTTCTTAGAATTAAAAGTTCGTATTTTATTTTTAGTTATTTGTAGCTATAAAATCACCAATTTCAACTTAAGGTAAATGTAACTGTGGTTAGAGTTTTAAAGAGATTCTAAATCACTATGAACATATAAGACAATTGGTAATATTACTTACAAAAAATACAAAGCATTCGCCAAATATATGAGCATTTTTACTCTGTTTGATTTTAAAAGAAATGAATACTAAATTAATTTTTTTCATTTATTTAAAAAAATTCAGTGTAATATACGCCTCAATTTCATTTAATTAATGGGAGGAGTTGATTATTTTAATAATTATCTAAGCATTTTTACCAAACCGCTTGTAACTCAATATATTTCAAATTTATTGTGATATTTGCCACACAAATGTTCTATCCCGTTTTTAAGAAATAATACAAATTTAAAACTTAATTGCGACGTAGGACCAGTTTCTTAATACTTTTCACATTATTAATTTTGATTCTTTAGAAAAATAATATCATATTTTAAAAATAACTCATTTTAAATAAAGAAATAATGGTTCTCAATTTATGTTTAATAAATTTGCTTTAAAACAGTTGAGATTTCTAATTTTCTCATTTTTTATGTTTATTTGTACATTTTTTAATAAAATGAAAGATATTGATTACAAATTCAAATTAATGTAATTTAAAATATTTTTACATTAAGAGAAAAGTTGGGGGGATTGTAAGGGTTGATATCGTTATTTATTTTCTTAGTTTATTGCACTTATTATTTTTATGCTTTAGCAAGATTCGATCCGAAAACATGAAAGTTCTATGCTGATCCTAATCCATTTTTTCCTCTGAATGACAATTTTTTCTTATCACTAGATTGGATTAATAATTTTACATTCATTTTTATTTTTACATGAGAAAAAGTTTTTCTTTCGCTTACTTACTTTCTCTCTCATACATATTTTCCATCTCTTTCACTAACTAATTTCAAAATCCCTAAGTTTAATTTTCAAAGAGGAAGTATAATAATGTAATAAATAACAAAATAAGAAAATAAATATTTTTAAGAATGTGGAAAATGTAAATATAGAGATCATTACTGTTAATATGTATAGATGGCGCCACTGAACTACTAGTATATTTTTATCCCAAATAAACATAAAATTAATTAATTAAATTTAATTATAAATTAATATTTGAGAAAACTATATTAATATTAAGTGTCATCCATTATGAGTTTAAAAAATGTATTTCATCTTGAGTCGTTCAATAAAAAGCATTTTATTAAGAATTGAATATTTGAACAAGAAATGTAAATATACATAAATGTAGTAGCGCCATCTATATTTATTAACAGTAACGATCGCTATATTTACATTTTTATATATGAAGTGTGAACTAGTAGTAGAGGAATTGAATAAATCTTGATTGTTAGAGGGAACACTTCCGTAACTTGTTCTGCTCCGATTCTACGCCAAATTCCCTGCCAAATATAATGCCAACAGGGCGATAGCAATCTTGTTATGGTGCATTAGCACCATAACAAGATTGCTGATTGATTGTACGATGACGTCAAGCAAAGAGGAGGGGTTAATGACGTTTAATTTAAAGTTAGGAGGAGTTACTGACGTCGTAGGAGAGAGTTTCTTATAAATTCTCGAGCGCTTCTTAACTATTTCACTTGCAATTAACTTGTATACTTTAATAATGTTTAGAAGGAATATATGTTTACATACATATAACCATACATTAAATATAATAAAGTGAGATGAATGTATTAAACATTAGTAATAGTTGTTTGCTAACACAATTGAAAAGTTTCATTACTAGATAACTTTCAATGAGTTATTAATAAATTATTGCCTATCTTAAAAACTAAATTTTATTTGTTACTTCTAAAAAGTAACTCTCTTTTACAATTTACATATTTGAATTAACCTCACTAATTGATTCATCTTTGAAAAAATCATAACTCAATAATCTTATCGGAATTAATTAAAAAAAATATAAACAATGTAAATCCTTTTTTAGATAATATATTATTATGTTAGTATTAATAAAAAATAATATTACACTTAACGAATAGATGTATTAGATTAGCAACACTGTCCACTTAATAGAAAAAATTCAACCTAAAATTTGAAATACTTCTATTACTAAGTACTCAACACTTAATCAGATTTTTTTACTGTGATATTAATCTTTTCAACATTTCTTATTATTTTCTGATTCCAAAACATTCAAATTTATCTTACAAAACAATAATTTTTGTCATTGTAATAAGCCATTATGTAACATTTGAAGAATTAAATGTAAAATTTTTTATCTGCACAAGCTTTTCTTATTCAACACAAATATATTAAACACATAAATATATAACAGAAACTTACAAATATAAAAAAGTCGTAAGCAAAATAATTAAATATCAATGAATTTAATAACAAAACATTAGTTATTCCATTAATTGATATTGTTATTTGACTAAATAGTGATGCTCTTCTTAAAGAACGGAATACAAAGTTTCGTTGGAATTATGTAGCGAAACACTGCGAATGCATCCCGTCTCGTGTTCTAATTCTGAAAAGGGAAAAAAAAAAAAATTACCAATTTCATTTATTGCGATTTTTGTAGTATAAAAGCATACCCACACACAAAGTTAATTATTTAAAATCCTTTGATTCGCTAAATGCAGCGATTTAGGAATCAACAATGTGAGACTGCACTGTTTAGTATTATTAGATGATGCGAATGAGAAGAATAAAAAGGTTTTTTTTTTCGTTTCTGAACTCACTCATGGTCATATAAGCTTCATATTATATCTCTGCCTCAAATGCCAATTGCAAAATATTTTCTTAAATTTTTTGTTTTAATAATCTTATGTTTTAAAATCATTATGTTAATCTCAACTAAAGTTAGGTGTAGAAAAATTTCCTATGAATAGAAGGTACATGGCCTTTTAGGTTAGGAACCTAACAAACACAAGGTCTAGGTCTAGCTATTGTTAGGTTTCTAGCCCAGAGGGCCATATCCCTTCTATTCCTAAGAAGTTATTTCAAAAACATAGATAGACAGTAGATTCATGTTAAGATAAGTGTTCCCAATAAAATAAATTGTTCCTGCATGATGAATTATAGAATTCCAAACATAATAAAAACAAAAGTTACAAGAGAGAAATAGTAAATTGAAAAAACAAGATACAATAAACACATAGAACTGTATAGTACTTATTTTATTTATTTATTTATTTATTTTAATTATTTATTATTTCGTAAATTATAAACAAACAAAGAATACACAAATATTTACAAACAAAAAAATATATTCAACTCAGTACCCCAATGAAAGGCAATGAGCAAGAAATTGAAACAAAAGAAAAAGTGTCAAAAAAAAAAATAAATAAATAAATAAAATAATTATTTTTATTTTGAACTAAATTAGTTTGTTGTTGGGCTTAAACTCAGCACGGCCCTGGGTCTGTGGAAATTAATGATTTCATAAGGGCTATAGTTCTCAATAGATTGAATTTCTGCATTATTAATTTCATTAAGTTTTTCAAAAAATCTAAATGCTAGGAATCCTAACAAACACAAGATCCATTCTCCAATACCGTGAGAAAATTTTAAAGCCCCATAATGAGGGTAGAAGCTGACCGGATGTACGGTCACCCCTGATTAAATGCTCGGCTTTTTCACAGGCAATCCCCAGCTCAATAGGTGATTAAGCATCCATCAATGTCTGGTCATTCCATTTTTCACATGCTCCTCCAATTTCTCTCTTAATTTAAAATCCCCCTCCCGGTTCGGTGGAAGGGTTGGTTTTAATAAACGAAAGTTCGTTTGGATAAATTGATTTTAAAATATCACTAAAATTTAAATTTTTGAAAAAAATAAAATCACCAAAATATATCTTAAAGCAAAAGGATATTGAATAATAAAACTTTTCAAAATAATGTAAAAATTAATTAGCAAGTGTTCTAGAAATATTTTAACCTTGTGGATTACCGCAGGTTTGAATAAAAATATTTTCACCGTTATAAATATAATTATAATACTGACCAAATTGTTCCAGTTATCAAAACTAATACCCAATAAGTCCCTGTAAACTTGATAATAAAAATACAGAACATTCAATTTGTTATTCAATTTGTTAATAGGATTATTTGTAAAAAGATCTTTGAAATCAAAAAAATTAATATTATAAACAAAATTATTTGACAGAAAATCCAAAGCCCGTCTATTGTTATCAATTATCCAACTAGCTTTAGATTTAACAATGTGTTCCAGAATTATTTTACGATTTGGCAAAAATTGAACCTGGTTTATTCATATAGGAATTAGTGCCGCAAGTAATAAATCTAAATTTAATATGGAAACTTATGAAATTTATGTATAACTGTTACATAAAAAATTGTAATTTATAATTATTTATATTTGAAGTTTATAAAAAGTCAAAATTTTATTATTTATAATGTTGGCTGTAGAATTCAAAAGTTTGTAAGTGTTAGAGTTTAAAGTTTCTTTATCAATTAAATCTAAATAAATTTTTTTACAAAAAATTTAAATTATTTACAATAAATTACAAAAAATTTAATTAAATTATTATCGAAAATATAATTTTTAATTTTATAATACAGTTTAGTCTTCCAAACTGTAAAAAATTCAACTGATGTTTCATAATTTGAAATTTTAAAGATAAAGGATTCAATAATTTAAAAAACTGGTCTCTATTTAGTACCTTTATTTAAAACTTCTTTGAATTTAAATAAATTATAAATGAGAGTACATCCATAATCCAAACCGAGACTTCGAAGATTTCGCTTAATACTTACTTGTTTTGTTTTAAGAATTTGAAAGAAGATTCGCTGACTTAATTAGGTTAAAAGAAATACTTAATTTTATGGTATTTCCCCATTTAATGAAAATGTCCACATTGATGGAGTATCTGAAAAAATAGGATATTTAATAGATATCACATGAATCACGGTCGAGGAAGGAATTATTAAATTAAGATGCGATATATTTCTTAAATGCAGAGCATATTTAGCGATACTGATTTTTGGAAAATAATTTCTGAGGAAATGTTTCCAAATATTTACACATTGATTTTGTATATGAAATCATACTTTGGATCGAGGTATCTTTGCGAATCTGCTTTTTGAACCATGAACAAAAAAACAAACATTGGTCGAATTTAACAGATCAACATTTAATTTCGTGTTTATGCATTGCAAAAAGCTCATACCAGCCACAATTTGATGTACTTGTCGCAGATATACAGTGTCAAATTTCAACTAAACGAAGTGAATAGGATGGTCAGTTTTGGATTTATGAATACTTTGATTATTTTCGCCAATAAATTTTATTTTGTAAATATTTATATAATTTTAAAAATTTTTTATTTATATTTATTGTAAATATTAATATAATTTTTAAAAATTTGTATTTATAAAATTTGTAATTATGTATTTTTTTAGAAAAAATACATAATTTACCATTTTTTCTTGTTACCGAAAATAAATATATATGTTAATTTAGTTCTACCATTGGTAGACCTCCTTCGATTTTTTAAATGTGGAGTAGACCCCGGATCCCAAAAGTTTGGCCACCCCTGTTATAGATGTTTCCTATTTATTATAAAAATATTAATTTTAAAGATTTCTGAAGAAAATATTTCAATTTTTTAATTATATTCTGACATGTTTTCATTATATTATAGTTAAATAACGATTAAAATTCACATTTTTTTATTTATAAAACAATATATAAAATATTAAGAATGCATTGTTTTTTAAATAAAAGGAGTTAATCTCTAATAAGAAAATTAATACCTTGTCAAAAAATATTTCATTACATTAAAAGCTTTATAACATTTTAGAACAGACTCTTTAGAAATTGTATACATGAAAAATTAATGTTAATTCAAATTTTAATGAGGATGAAATAAAAATACGCATTCACAATTGTGAGGATGGAAATAAAGTATTGTCCTCATTTTTCAAGGAATACAACAGTATTCAGCGTAAAAAAATTTTTAATTAAAGTCTAGAAATTTATATTTGTAATTTTTTTTTAAAAAAAATGCGTTTTTTAAGGATTTTAAGAATATCAAAATTTTATTCTCATTCATTACGGAAAGAAGGTATAATTTAATTAACAGTAAAATTGAAATATAGTAAAATAAGCACTAGTCAAATAATTTTTAAAATTATTTGACTAGTGCTATTTATAAAATCCGTCCCTATTTATAAAATCACATTTTATAAATAGGGGCGAGAAATCAAATCAAATTACATCGTGAAATTAGTTTTTGAAATCAAAAAGGGTAATTAGATATTAAAATTAGAAAAATGTAATATGATCAGAAAAATCAGTCTTAGAATGTAAGTTTATTTCTAGATCAATAAAACAGTCCAAATACGCAGTGTATTTGAAGAGTCTTTGAACAGCTGGCAATTATGTGGCTATTATCAATGCGTGGTCAAAGTACTTTCGAAAGGATGCACTTTGACCGTAATAATTGAATGGCAGTACCATATTTTTTACTCCAGATGGTCTCTGGTTCGATTCCCTTCACTGTTGAACACGAACATGAATATTTTTGCATGCACGTCTTTCTTATGTTCAATTAGGAATTTTTCTAGTTTTCTTCTAATTGAGGGACGAAATAAATTTCCACACTTGATATCTTCATATTTTGCTATGCCACTGTCTAATTGACAGGATAATGTTCAGGGGAATGTGTGAACTTTTTATTCTAAAAGAAAATACAATGAACTAAGCTTCATTCTATTAGAAACCTTCATGAACTTTTGTACAACATTGCACTCATTTATTATAATTATTATTTTTACATGTTTAAAGATTAATTTAGCTTAAAATGTACATAGGAGAATACTTCCAACCACAATGCAAAAATAAGCGAATATTTGACTGTACAGAAATTAAAAATTTCCGGCAAAATTATTTAAATTGTCTAAATGGCAAAATTTTCATTACATCAGAGATTACAAATGAAAATGATTAAAAGTTAAGAGATTGAAATATTTATGAGAAGTAGTTACTATATTTGGAGCAAAATAATTGCCTGAAAATAACTATAGAATATATATTCTTCTATATATAGAATCTATAAACTCTATTAATTTTCATTTTTCATGGGGAGGGGAACACCCTCCCCATAAATAATAAAATAATGATAATAATATTCACACAATTTTTTTTAAATTCTATTATTTAAATTATTTTTATTTCTATTTTATTATAATTTATTTCTTTATTTTCCAATAATGTAAAGAGAAGAATTCATACAAGAAGCCGTTAAAAATAATTAAAGATGATAAATTAAAATTATCATCTTTAGTTAATATGTAAATAGTATTGAAATAAAAAAAAACTTTATTTTATTACTAAAATTGGTTTTAATATATTTTTCAAAAATTAAAACAAAGAATTTTATGCCAGAATTTACTATGAAAATATGTATGGGTTAATTAATTATAATAAAATCTGTATTTTATGACACAAAAAAAAAACCCATGTACAATTATAGTGTGATTATTCCTTTAATGCTAATGTATTCCCTCGTGTTATTTACCCCATTTTAGAAAACAAAAGCTTGATATATATCACATATTTGTTATCCCACTGCAGTTTTGGTTTTTATCTCCTTTACTTACATTATTAATATTTGAAGTAAAAAAAGTTATTACTTTTGGTGATCAGAATATATTTTAGTATACATTGTATATAATATACACTATACTAAAAATTTTGAAAATTTAGATATCTATAATTTCCGTACAATTTCATGGGATTTCTATATTTTGTTTTTCACTAATAATTTTATTTAGTATACATGCATACATATTCTAAGTAATCTGAAAATAAAAACTAAAAATTTCTAATCAATTTATCAAACATTTCTGAGAAGTTCCATTGTTAAACTTTTTATCTCAACTTTTTCCGTTTTTGTTAAATTTTTTTAACATCTGACAGTTATAAATATTTGATTCTTAATCAATGTAAAATGTTTCTTATAAGATCACTGTTTAGATAATACTTTGAACTCAATTCAAATTTCATTAAAAAAAAATATTATAATGTGTACCTCAAATAGAGCTACAAATTATTATTATTATTATTTTTTTTTTAACGAAATTTGACTTGCATTTAAAGTATTATCTAAGTAGTGATCTAATAATATTAATTTGGCGACGTTTAATAAAGTACAATTCATAATAAATTTGTAAGACATTTTATTATAGTATCTGATTTTACTGAGAAAATAAAGTATGTTTTATCTTAAACATTTAATATTTTTCAATTGTGTAGTACGTTAACATTGCGCTAGTTTAGATTAAAGTTACTATCGTTCTGAAAAGATATTAAAGTTAAAATTAACTGAGTGTCTGAAACTTAAATGATAGTTTTTAATAATAAATCTAGCTTGATTAATTTCAATTATTTAACAGCAGCTATAAAGCTGGAGTTTAATTTAAGATTCAGATATGTTTATTAATGTATCCATAATCTCCAGCAAAGAATTAAATCTTATTTAAACTGATTGGAAAAATGGAAAACTGTTCCACACAATAAAATAATATTCATAAAAGAGTATTAATTGCTGAAATAATTTAAATAATTTCTGATCCTCATATTTTAAAAGTAATTGCAAAAAATTAGTAATGCATAATGGTAGTAAGTTACATCAATCTTTAAGCCATAAATGTTTATAAAAAAAACTAGAAATGGGAAAATAAATATAAATTTAATTATGCTTAAATTTTTTTCTGTAAAGTAATTCTTCATTTTCTCCCACGTTTTTCTTTCCATCCCTATTTTACATTCAAGTTAAGATGAAAGACTGCTGTTAAGAGTTTAGTTTGACCACGCCTTTCATTTCTATTTACATTTAAGTTAAGATGAAACACTGCTTTTAAGATTTAAACTTAACCACGCCTCTCTAAGTGCTTAGCTTTTAGGTTTACTATACATAGGTATCGGCAGTGATTGCGCCAATAGTATATCTTGGCGAAGCAGTTTGAGCCACAGAACAAGTTACGGAAGTGTTCCCGCCTTTTTTTACATTCGTATATTAAATTACTTTGCATGTGAAAAACGTTGAACTTAAGTCAAAAATATTGATATAAGAGACAGAATGCATCATTTATATTCTCATTTATTTAACTATGTTCACTGTCAGAAACCCTAGAAACAAGCTGGAGTTATTAGTAATTTTTAAGTTTTGTTCTAGATGGCAGTGGATATTTTATGTAAAGTAGTTACAACTTAAAGACTGACTTCAGTTAAATTGCTTTCAAACCAAAACAAAAAAAATAAATAAATAAATAAATAAATAAATAAATAAAATAAATAAATAAATAAATAATAAATAATAAATAAATAAATAAAAACATTTTTGTGAATTTCATTTAAGAAGCTATTACTTATTTATATTTTTGAATGTTTTTGTCTACGAAATAAGATTTTATCAAACTTCGTAAAGTAAAAACTACATTTAATTAAATTTTTTACCAATTAACAATCATTAAAATACTAAAACTCATAATTTCCATTACATAAGAACTAATAAAAGAAATTTTCTACTGATTTATACAAATTCAAGAACACATCTAATATTTTTACTTCCCATTTAGTTTTTTGATGGTTTTATACCAATGTTAATTACAACATAATTTATCATCATAACATAATGCTTGTAAAAAGGCTAATATAATTAAGGAAAGAAAAATAATAGTTAATTCATCAAATTTGACATTTTATATTTATTTCTTATGAAATCTTGTGTGGCCTAAAATTCATTACTGACATTTTAGGTTTGCATATTTTCCCAATAATAAATATTTTAATATTAAAATAGCTATGTAAAAATAACTTTGTCAGGAAATACATTATGCCAGGAATAAGCTAACGTTACAGACTCCTCTACAAAACGACGGTTCAAACAAAGTAATTAATTAAAAAACTGAATATGATTCATACTTTTTTCTTTCCTTTCTTTGGTTAATATCATCAGTTTAGTATTAGTAATTTTTTTAGAAAAAACGCATGGTGGAAAAGTTCAATTTATTATATATTAACAGATGCTATAATTCTACCATTCTGCATCAAAATAAGCTCCACATCCTTAAGATCAAATATCTCGTTGTTTTGGGTGTCATCGAGGTTTAGTGGCTTTTCTCAGTAACATGTCCCTGGTTCTATCACAACCACTATTAGAAAAGGGTGTTAGTAGTTGAACTTTCGGCTCTTGCATGAACGTCTGTTAGGGATGCTAGAACTCACTTCAGGGCTAAATACTGGGAATAAGGGAAGTATGCTGGTGCAGGGGACCAAGTCCTAGATACAGGGTTCAACAACTACCCCAACATTTGTTGGGGAGTGTTAGAGAATTTAATGACTTTCTTCCCTTGCGATAAATAAGCAAGACTCACCATTCTTAGGAAGTCTTCCGAAAGGCAATTTACACAATGTATATGAAAATGGCTCAGACCTTTCACAGCGTGCTTTCAAAACTATCATACTTTGTTGCAATATTTTTAAAATTTTGTG
>JAPDSC010003170.1:0-13325 GCA_026290005.1 Latrodectus geometricus
AATCTATTTACCCAGTTATACGACTGGCAAAATCTCCAGTTTCGTGAGTATCATACCATCCAATGTCTTGTTTAAGTACAGATTTCATAAACATACATCGAATTTTAAAAGCTTGATTAGCAGCAGCTATGCTGAAGAAACAAACCATGATGTAGTTGCAAAATAACATGGCACCTCCAAACGCAGCATTCCAAATGCATAACCGTGTTGTCTCATCTAAAAATTCTTCAGTAGTTCTAAAAAGGTAACAAGCTTAATGAAGTTTCAAACAAACATTTTTAACAAAAGTAAAACTTATGCAGAATAATTTAAATTTTTAATGATATTGAGGAAGATATAAATAGCTGAGTTTTTATGATACATTTCAAATCAATACCTGAAAAAGAAATTTAATATATTATTTGTTATTAATATTTTTTGTATTTATAAAATGAATTTATAAATATAATTTATCGAGTACTTATACTTACTCCTACATAAGTTGCGTATGCTTTCTTACAAATTCTAATGTATTCTAATTCTAATTTAATTCTAACTAGAAAATATATTTTAAATAAAAATTATAAGCATTATGTATTACTGCATTTCGTCCTTTATCATAAATCCCTTTCGTTAATTAATTTATTTTTCAAATTTTATGCTGTTAGACGCAATGTTTTTGCAAACAGTGGATGAATGTTTACAATATTTGATTGTAGTCTTTAATGTTTTCAAGTTTTCCGATAAAAAAAAAAGCTGAAAATTAATTTTAAGATATCCTAATTTAAATAACTTAATGATACTTTCTTTTATAATATGTGGACAAAACTTTTTATTTACAAAGCAATTGTTTTCAGCAAAATATTGTATTATTCAAGTCTATATAAATATGAGAAATCACAATCTTATCTGTGTATCGACTTTTTTAATATCTCCTTGCTGAAAAATCTTGCACACAAACACCAATATTAGGAAAGATAGTTTATGTATATTTATATATAAATTAATGCATTGATTTAATGTATTGTTTCAATAAAAACTATAAAATGCGTTTAGAAAAGAAAAATTTTCAATTTTCAATTTTATTTTTCAAAAATTTTTATTGCTAGATTCAGTACCTTGGGTCTTATAAATTCTTGAAATTGATACTGACAGCAATCAAATATTTTAAGTAATCAAAATTCAAAATGTTAAATGTTAGCTTCACGTCAGAAAGTTCAGAAATTTAACTATAAAATCCAAAACAAATATTCTGTTGTATTTCTAATAATATGGAAATTATCACATTTCAAGTTTTCGTAAGAAAGCTTATATTGCTTCATTGTTACACAAGTTTTGCTAATAATTTCTGTTCACCTTTTTTTTCTGTCGCTCTTTCTTTGAATTATTTGAAATGGAAATAAATAAAACTTTAGATGTTTGATATTTTACCATATACTTAAAAATAATATTGCTTAATATATTAATAACAAAAATACAACATTCTATAAATTTGTAAACTGTAGCATTACATTGATACAATTTTCACTTACATACGATATAATTGATACAATCTAACACTTACATTGTTTCATTCGTTAAATTGTACTTTGAGGCCTGGTACAAAATAAGTTTGTCGATGACTTGACCAAAGATGATCATAACGGCTGGCATTGATGCCCCAGAAGCAATGGCGATGATAGTAGCAACAATGATCAATATTTTATCACATGCACTTGAATATCTAAACTGGAAAAATTATTCAAAGAAATGTATACAACAATATAAATTTCATTGTTAAAGTATTCATTACGTAAATGTTCAATATAGTTTTTATAAATATATTACATATTACAAAATAATTTAACTCTGCTCAATTATTTTGTTATGTACCGTATTTTTCGCTGTATAAGACGCACTTTTTCTCCCCAAAATCGGGGGGGGGGAAGTGCCTGCGTCTTATACGGCAAATACAAAAGCCCACCATGGCAAGGAATACGAATCAAAGATTGCCTTTTCATAAGTTTGTTATTGATGCGAGGAAGAAGAATAACTTTGAAATGAGCCAGATTGGGAACATGGATGAAGTCCCGCTAACGTTTGATGTGCCATCTAACAGAACCGTAGGTAACAAAGGAGCCAAAAGCATAACCGTAAAAACCTCAGGGCATGAGAAAACCACTACTCGGTTGTGCTGTCCTGCTGTGCAGATGGTATCAAACTGTCTCAAATGTTGATCTTTAAAAGGAAAACATTCCCAAAAGAAACAATTCCACGGGGAGTCATCGTGCACGTTATACAGTTGATAAAAAATATTTTACTACAGAATTTGGTTCATAATCTTTTTTTTCTAGATTTGCCTCCTTTAAAATTGGGTGCGTCTTATATGTCGGTGCGTCTTATACGGCGAAAAATACGGTATATATTTTTATGCGTTAAACTCTGTAGAATTTCATATTTCCACGTTTAAACTGAAACTAATCACAAATGATTGTTTAAAAGTTCTTTGAGTTTTAAGATATTTTGATATATTGTATAGAATAAAATAATTATGTTCTGCTTCTGCTTTTAATGCTTTGATTTACTTTTTATTTTTTCAAATCATATATAAAGCAAAGCTTAAAATATTTCGTATAATAAACACAAATTTATGTGTTAAACTATAGAACTCTTTTCACTGTTAAAGCAAAACAGTCAGGAATGTTTTTTTTTTTTAATTCTTTGAAAATGTTTTCATTGCGGCATGCTTTGTAGAAAAATATTTGATATAACTTTATTTTTGAAAGAAAAAACATTCCACAAAAAGATGTTGACCAAAAACTATGTCTTTCACCACCTGGTGAAATCTAAACTATGTAAGCATGTGATATATATGTCAAGCGTCAACTATAGATTTATTTAGCCAGATGTAAAATGTTTTACACAAAACACAGTACAAGAAGCGTGTGTGTTCAGCTAGTTCATACATATCAAACAATGATTACTAAATGAAATACGAATCTTGTTTTCATACTACTACAATGGTTTTAATTTCTGTTTATATACTTAATAAAATATGTTTCTTTAATACATAATATATTTCATAAAAATTAAAACATATCACTAATAAAATTTTGTTTATAAAACATCATACAATTGAAATAAAAAAAATTAATTTTATTTATTATTTTTCTTAGCTTGATAATAAGTAATTTAACATTATAACAATAGGATTTGTGATATAATTACAATGTATAAATATATTTAAATTTATTTTAAGCAACATTTAATTAAATTTATTTTGAACAGTTTAATTCAAGAAATTAACAATGTATTTTTATTTTACTCACACAAATGTTTTAATCTCTCTTCGATAAATAAGAACTTAATTCATAAATATATATTGAGTGAAAAGATAACACTTACGGTCCAACATGTGTAGTTATTATCAATATTTTATCAAACAATTATATTTTTGCGGTTGAAATAATGTTTACTTATAAGATCGCAAAGTAATCTTCGAAGGTTAAATCATTTGAACCATGTGCCTAATATAAAATGACCTAATTTTATCAATCAGGCATGTTTCCATTAAGTGAATGCTTACATTTCTTGAATATGCTCTCACACATTTTTGATGCACTTTTTTATTTTTTAAATGGATTTGCGGATGAAAGAAAGAAAAATCATGTATTGATAAATCATTATGTAAAAAAAAAGGTAATTTACTTAAACTGATGTAAATATTAAAAGAAAGCAATATATTGATTTCCTATTTTTACTTATATTAAAATTATATTGGAGTTCATTTAAATATAACATTCTAAAGTGTTTATAGAAATTAACTTAAAAAATCATTAAACTTATCTCTAAATTTATTAGTTTTTTAAAAAATCTTTTGAAGAATGCTTAAAATTATGAATAAACAAATACTACAGCTCAAGGCAACTTCGCGTATCAACATTTTTCAGATCTTAAAGCCACTTTCTTAACAATTATAGCATAAATGATAAATTACATTAAAATGTCAACCTTTCACAATTTATATAAAATGGAGGTAACTTTATAAATATTGATTTTTATATTATTCCATTGGATAATATAATATTATCGATAATTTTTTTAATCTTTAGTATACATTATCGAATTGATTTTTGTCGTTAATATGTCTTATGCATAAAATATCAATTCGAATAACTCGATTGTTATTTAATTGGATGTGCCATTAATGTTTTTTAAAGTCTCGAAAAGTTAAATTTCTTGTATAACACACAAAACAAGAAAATTGTAGAAAGATACTGATAGAAACATTTTATGTGTATAACGTGAAAATGTATATTTGAATCATGTGGACTAACAAAGAAAGATTTTTTATTTACTAAACAAAGAGAGATAGATATTGAATTTTTGCTTTTAGCATGCACGTTTACCAGGTTGAATGTTGACAGCTTCTTCCCCATAAAACGTGACGGAGACCTAGTATCCTTGAAAAGTAACCACAGATGATAAAATAGAGATGATCATCTAAACGAATTACAAGTCTTCTGTTTTTAAGTATTATATTAATGATATCTTATTTTGTATCTCCAAAAATAAAGGAAACAAATTATAAATAACACAGGATTAATGAGCTATAAAACCATCTTTTGCTGATCGTAGCTTCCAGTAGAGAACGTGTGCTCGAGAAAAAATAATTGCGAATTGAAAATATATATATTTACTATTTTTAATGATATTAAATTTATAGTTGTACCCAAAATATTGCTGGGCACTAAGAAATGAGATCTCGTGTTTAAGGTCAGATAAAAAATAAATTCAATTATGTGTGTAAGGGTTGAAAATTCTCTTTAGTTTTTAATGTTGAATTCGGACTTCTTTTCATTCATTTTGTAATGCATTTCCACCTATTGGCATATACAGAAAAACGTAGATACATTCGCTTGGGAAATCAAATTTTTCTAAAATGGAAAAACCAATAAATATCTTTTATTTCTTAAGATAATGTGAGAAGATAGAAAGAAATAGGATTTGATGTTGTAAACACATTAATTCGGTAACTTCCTATTGCCTCCGATTTCGCATAGAGGAAGGACAATTTTAAAAGGAGAAAAAAACTACTTCAAGACGGTAATGCTCTTGAACGGTGTGTTAATTCGTTAAAATAAATTACATCGCAAATTAAATAAGTTACAATAAATTTAATATCATGTTAATTATTGTTTAAAATTACAAATGCTGCAATAAAAATTTGAAATAAAATATGGTTTACCTTAAAAATCAACACAAAAAATCAATTTCACAATATAAATTTTATTCCGTCCCGTGTAGCTATTCTCAATTCAATTCCTGACAAAAATTAGGTTGAGAAACAAACTAAAGATTTTATTTACAGGTAGACATGTATTGTTTAATTAGTAGAATTTTAATTATCTTTGCAGAAAATACCCTTAGTAGGTAGAATAATGATTATTTATCTAATTGAAAAAACTATATGCTCATATTGTTACCCCCAAAAATATTTTTTTTTAAAAAAAAATTGGAATCTTTTAATGACTTTTATGCTCCAATATATTTAGTTACTTTCAATAATAGTTTTTTAATAATGTACAATATGTAACTCTTTACAGTTAGGTGTACCCAAAGCACCACACGTGTACATTCTTTGTATTGTAATTCGTGAGATATTTTGTGATTTCTATTGATTATAAAAAACATTTTTATGGCATTTTTCTGGTTTTGATCTAAATCTCATACTTTTAAAATTTGTTGTACTTTCAATGAAATACCTTAAATATTTACATTAACATAACTTTTTTAAGAAACCAAATTATAAGTGCTCCAACAAAGAATTCAACAGTAAATTGAATTCGTACTTACTAATGCAAAGAATGACACCGGCGGTACTTCATCTTTTTCTTTTTCTTCATTTTCTTTGCTGTAAGATAAAAGAAAGGAAATTTTGATTTTAACTAAAAAGATATTTTTACTTTGAACAAAAATATCTTTCAATCATTATAATTTTGAAAAATATTTCTTATTATATCAAATGAACTAGTTTTTTTTATTTTGCGATTTATAATTAATAAAAATATTAAACAGAAAAAATCAAAATTGACTCAAAAACTTTATTTTACTTTTAGATATAATCTCTAAATATATCCATGTACAGTTTTTTTATATATTTTAATTAAAAATTGATTACTTATTTTAAGTGAAATGGAAGTTTTAAAAGAAATATTGATTGCAATTGAAATTTTTCCCCTAAACGTGGGATTTAGGCGTAAAAAATATTTTACATGTCTTAAAATATTTTACACATCTGGATTTTTATAAGAACATAGAATCTTGATCTTCATTCATTCTATTTTAGAGTGATTTTTGAAGACTAATTAACCTTTTTCTCATGTTCAAAACTTTGTCTAATATGAAAATTTATACAATTTTATTATATATTCATTCATATGATATTATCATTATCAAATAGCAATTTTGCAATTTTTATTATATATAATAAAAAATAAATAAAATCTAATTATATAAAAATTAAATTAAACAAATATAATTAAATAAAATAAAAATATTAATTAAATAAAAAAAACTAATTTTTAAATAGCTTTAAGCGTTCTTTTTCTTCTGTAAATTAAGGAACAATAACCAAAATAATAATTCATAATATTCGTTTACTATGGCAGTCTTTAATGGATCTTTATTGAATGATTATGATTAACTATAACTGATTTGACATAAAAGAATATGCCTTTGAAATGGATCAGCTAAATATTTAAATGCGTGCAAAAGATAGCTAAGTATAGCAATATAATCACACAATATTATATTACCAACTCTCTCTTCCCCCCTCTCACTGTAATTTATGATTGATAGAAAAATTCACTTTATTTCAGATAATAAAAGACCCATGAAAATAATAGAAAATCAGAAATATCTCTTGAAAATACCAAAAGAACATAGAATTCATGTATATCCAATGTTTGTCCTATGCGTTGAATAAATTTTTTAAGACATTATAATATGAATTCTTGTGTTTAGATGAAATTCATACTGATTGTTATTATATGTATATAGTTGGTTAGTATCCACTATGATAACATTTCCCACAAAAAGACTATTTGGAACATGATCTCCAATTTAAATAATATTTCTAGCTAATACATATAGACGTTCGAAGAGTAGTCAAACACATGAACTTATAAATAGAAAACCTGGTTTGCGTCTCACTCAATGGTCCTATTTTGCACATAAGGGCTAATTAGACTGAGACCTTCAGTTTATAAAGAGGATTCCGAGCCGCATGAAATTCTCTAGCCCGAGGTTGGATTCGAACAAAAGAGCTGTAGAAATGAAGGTTTGAGCTCTAACCCTTCAGCTCTACAGGAGTTTTATATGAGGGTTAACTGTATAAGGACCTAGACAAGATAATATTTGAAATATTTATTTGTACCCCATTTATCTATATTTTTGATGACTGACAACAAAATTTTGTAAAAATGAAGACAATTTTAAATACGATAAGAATTTGTAATTTTGTATTTAGCAGAATAGAATTTTAATGATGTTTCGGAATATGTACGAAATTATTCAATATGAAATATTGAATCCTAATTCCTACCGGGAGAAATTAAAGTATATTTTATTCTAAGGTAAATTTACTAAGGTGACATCTGAATTGGCATCCTTCTTCTCAAAGTTCATCGTCATGGAAGCAGTAATATTACAGTAATTTCTGGGAGAAACGAGCTTTATGTTTACAGTTTCAAAATGGAAATTTTCAATGAAGTTTTTCCCCAGATCCAGTTTACTCGTAATAAAATAGGAAGAATATTCAAGTAACTTATATAATGGATAGAAAATGTGAAGTTAAGTTAAGAAAATCTTCAATAAGATAAGGCTTCAGATATGCTCAAATTGTATCCAAAATTAGAGATTACTAAGGAAAATGATGAATCTGGCAATCTGATAGTGTTGACCTATTTAGAGTACAATTTACATCGATTTTTTAAACCATTTAAACTATGATAATAAAGAATAAAATTTTGATGGAATTTTGAATATGCTGTTGCAACTATTTTCTTAATAAAAATAAGTGTTTTCCTTTTATTTAATACGTATTTTTATAGAACAATATGAATACTATACAATCCGACTTTCTTTTAGTAAATATCAATATATTCGTGAAACTAATTACTTTCAACACTCCACGTCAATAATGTTTAAATTCATATTTCTATTTTTTACCTTTTTTGTGGCTAATATCATATTTCATGCCATGGATCACGAATTTTTAACGAGACCATCAATAATTCCGCTATTCTATAGGTATTTATCTTAGAACAACCTCTATAAAAACATGGCATTTATATAAAAATTCGAAGTATTTTCAGAAATTTCCTTCAAATTGTGGCATTATGTTGATATTTATTTCTATCAGAATTAAAGTAGGCAATCCTAAGATGGCAATCCTACAATATCTTAGCGATTTTCTGGAATAAATCAAAATAAGCATGTGTGGCATTGATAAACAATGCTGTCAACAGAACAGCTGGTATACTTCTCTGCAATTTTCGCATCATACCATCGAAGAGAATTGACTGTTACAAATCATGGGGATTTCTCGCAGCTCGATATCTTTGAATTAATCAAAATGAAACTCAATACCACTTTTAACACATCTCTTAAATCATCAAAAGAAAAACTGAATTACTATCAATACTTATATCCTGTATTAAGGACTCAAATACAGATTTAAAAAATCAAAAATATTAATTTAAGGCAAAATTCTAGTTGAGTTTGCAAGGTATAATTATATTAGCTATATTATGCCATCTCCATTCTATCAAAGATTCAAGTTCTAAACATCTGACTACAAAAACTACATTCTAGTGACTAAATAAAATTTATCAATTTCCCACGTAATCATTTATATGTAAAAAATTTAGTAACCACAAATGATGCTTAAGAGCAGGTACTTACGAAAGAAAAAGGAATCTTATGCAAATCCAAAGTAAAAAATACATTCTATTTTTACATTATTACAAGAAATAAAATATTTTTTAAAAGTACTTATTATTTGTTTTAGTGTTTTGTGCTACGATAATAATGTTTTTAACTTATCATATTTTAGAATAAATGCATATGCGTTTTTTTACAGTCATAAATAAGAGGATAATAATATAAAAGGAGACTAAGAATTTAATATATAGAATGACTAATTTTTGAGCTGTTGTTTCATTATGGTTGTTATATGAATAAAACTAAAATTGTTTCTTCTTTTATAAATTTCAACTAATTGTTCAAACTTAATTAAATAATTTTTGACTAAATTTTATTTTTAATATTAAGCATGAAAATTTCAAGAAATCAGTTTATATTTAATCATGCAAATAAAATAATTTGGTATAAATACACGAGAAGAATTGAAATGTGACATAACTTACTGTCAATGTAATTTATGCTAAAATAAATTGCTTATTTTTTGCATTATAAGTTAATTCTTATAAATTGCTCATTAATTTTTTTTTTTACTTCACTCTGTTTCAAAGGAATGGTGAGTATTTCAAAACATTGAGAAATGTTTGAAAATTTTTATTATCTCTATTTATTTAATATTGACCTTCAAGAACACAAAACATTCTTGATTAAGACAAATCCTTGATAAAGGTAAACTGTGTAGTCTTCATGAACTGATAATGGTATCATGCAACAAAAAAGTAGATTACGCGTACCTGGTTTCATATTATGAATGACATGCACTTTAAAAATTAAGCTTCATAAAAGTTTAGTAAACATGAAATACAATAGAGAAACAAATTTTTTCATTTGGATAATTTATCTACTAGAACAAAGAATTAAAAAAATATTCTTGAAATATTTAATTAGATTCTATATTTCTATAAAACAAGAAAAGTAAATTACATTATTTAGTACAATTGATGGTTAACTATGTATAGGTTTAAGTTCTTTTTTGAAGTTAAGCTACTTTTTTTTAATTGGTTAACGACTGGTTAAAAAATACATTGTTTTGGTTTTAGGTTAGATATACTGTAATACAAAAATTTGAGGTTTTGCAAAATGCAACAAATTCATGCTTATATGAATGAGATGTGTGTGTGTATGTGAAAACAGTTTCAACATTCAAACTTAACAGTTATAAATTTTACAATTTCAGATATTTATTTGATATATTTTCCGTAAAATGTCATTTAGATCAGCACATTTTTATTGCCTTGATTTTTTAAAGAAAATCACATTTTTATTAAATTTTGTATTAAAAAATTTCAAATAATTTAATAAATCTAAGTTCATTATACGGTTATTAGCAATATGCTTGTTTTGAAAAAAATCTAAATAATTTTTTATGCATTTCAGGAATAATTTACAAAAAATTTAGATACTTACTAAGAGCTATTGAAATATTTATTATAAATCTGAGTTTGAAATTCTAAAGTATTATTTTGAAAATTTGATGATTAAGATAAACAATATTATGACTATTTTGAACAATGTAGCGCATTTATTTTAAAGACTTTAAAGTTAAGTTAACTGAATATTTGTGATTCGAAATAAGTAAAAAAAAATGCCTTATTGACTTCGAGAATTTTAAAATAAATTATGGAAAAAAAACAAAAAAAAAACACAGAATTAAAAGCATTTGTTTCTTACTATAGTGAGATAATATTGAAAACTACTTGAAAGTATTATTCGCTCTTAAATATTTAAATAATAAAATTTACAATAAAAATATCTGAAAACGGTTCTCTATTTAAGTGAAAAAAATTCAATATATATATATTCATCATATATTTCTCATAAAAGCTCTAAAAGATTTCTGATAACTAATCAAATTCTTGTATATTCATGAAATAAATAAATATTCAATACATGATTTAGGAATTAAGAAATAATTTCAAATAACTTAAATTTTTATTAAAAGTTTTACAGTCTTAATGTATAAAGACATATTCTAATTTATTATATTGTAGACTGAAAATAAAATCAATAAAACAACATTTATTTCCAAAAAAAAAAAAGAAATATATTCTTTATTGTACTCACTTATTATTGGCAGAGACCATTTTTATAATTGATTGCAAATCGATGTTATTTGTAACGCTTAGGAAAGTTTTACTCTCACTGATGGGTGCCGCTTTCACATCAAAGAACTTAAGAATTCATTAAGAGAAAAAAAGCATCTGCTCAGTCTCAATTTTTGATGGATAAAGTTGTCGCGAATCATTGATTTAATTTCAATACAGAATTACACTTCCGCAATTATTTTATTTAATACTAAACTTGCATTTGAATTCAGATATAAAAAAAACTATATCTAAAATAAAAACAGAAGTTTTTCTTATTTCGTGTTGAGTTATTGAGACTGTATAAATAATGTAAAAACTACAATTTTTTTTTTATCTTTTGAATAGAATCAAACGTTTTGAAAAGAACTTTATGCAGCAACCAAAGATTGCTGTACATTCTTAACTAAAGTTTATACATCAATACAATTTTATTGATAAAATTTATCAAATAGATTCAATGAATTTTTCCCGATTTCAATTGCTATACAAAAATTGCCATCCTTGCGATCTTATGGCTAAACTTTTGATTTTTGAGATTTTGGGTTTGGGCTCAAATCTAGATTGAAAGCGACATTGCTTTATTTTTGAAAAATTGCTTCGTATGTTTTTCTATAGATTCATTTGGAAAAGTCATAATAGACTCTTGGAGATTAGTGCTATTTTAGTACAGAAAATAAAATAAGTTTTTAATCACTAAAATGTTTGCTACTTACTACTATTGTTAAAAGCTATATTATATAAATAAATTGTCACAGTTACATTATAGAATATATCTTTGAAAGAAGCTGATATTGAAGACGACAAATTGGCAAAATAGACATAATTGAACACGAGATAAAAGTAGAAAATGAAATCAAAGACACTGATTTTACTCGAAAGGGCTATCTGAAGGTCATCGTGAAGACCATATCAACGTTTGATCTTTTTCTTTTATATGCTCAAAACTACAATAAATATTGTTCTTGAATTTAAAAGGAATTATTGAATTAAATTAAAATATTCAAATTGGATTAAGATGCCGATTCCATTATTTTAATTTAGATCAAGAATACTAAGTAATATCCGTTTTTCAAAAAGGGATACAATCTCCAAATATACCGAACGTTCTACCTTAGATTTCAAAAAGTATCCAGATGCATAATTTTAATAATGTAAAAAGTAGAAATATAAATGAAATCGTTCAGAATTAATTTTCTTTTTACCATCCTTTATAACGTGATGTTAATTCTGGTAGGAATGGGCATTACATTTTCAAAAACAAAGACCAATAAATTTTACATATTTATTATGAAATGAATAATAAACAGAGAATTAAAAGGTATCCAATACTTTAAAGTAGCATTTATTTGCTGAACAATAGTATTTTTTTGCTTTATTGAAAAACAAATTTATTGAATTGTACAAGATTGGATTTAAAATATAGAGAATTACAACTTTATTTTTATATATCAATACCAGAACTGTCTTGAAGTTTATATAACAATTTACTTGGTAAAAGATCAATAAGATTAGTGAATATCATTTTAAATGCAAGTTAAATGTTTCAATTTATAATATGCTAGATATATTATTTGAGCAGACTTAAAAATATCTAAAAAATAAAATAAAACGGAGCAATCACCTTAAATAAATCTAAATTTTGAATTGATAATTCTTCCAAATTAAATAAAATTGCCTGTAATATATAAAATATCATTTATAAAAATTTCATGTACAAACATTGTAGAGGAAACAATCATATTTTAGAAGCTTGTCATAATGAAATGAGAGTTATTAATATCGCACTTGATCGGTATAATTTAGTTTACTGTGAATGATTCTAAAGGGGGAGGCTTATCACTGGATAATCTGTCATTCAATTTCTTCAAATTTTATATACAGTGTCTTATTTCTTTGATATTGAATCCACTCTATGATCAAATCTATTTATAAAATGTGTCATTCAAACATAGTAAGTTTACAAACAGATTTGATGATATTATTTGATATGATTCTGGAAAAATAAGCGGTAAAAAATATTATTGAAGAAATATATACTTGATATCTTACCACTGTACTTATTTAGTAGAAACTAAATAAATGCTGCTGAAAATAATTGGTACTTATTTTTTATACATGAAGAATTTTATCTGTTTATCTCAGAGCTCTCAGCTAAAATTTGATACGTTATGAATCTAATTTTCAATAATGTAATTTCAGTATTACGTAAAAAAAGAAACAGACATCTGATTAAGAAATCTTATAAGTCCCAAAATATTTCAATGCTTAATTACATCGAGATATTTTGGTTAAAAA
>JAPDSC010003177.1:0-12104 GCA_026290005.1 Latrodectus geometricus
AATATTAGTAAAGAAATTATTCACAGGAAAAGTAGCCGAGCTGTTACACGAACGATTAGCCTTTGATTCAGCTGTTTGTGGGTGGCAGTATTAACTCGGTCTAGGGTGTTTAGAATCCACTTTAAACTGTCAATCTCGATCTAGTATGACCTCATATCGAAAGACTGACCACTGAGCGACAAATAAATCAAATCATGGAAGAGGTAGCCGAGCTGGCAGATGAAGGGTTAACACTCTGTCCTTCTGTTCAAAGAACGAGGATTCTATTCCCACGTGAGTTTGGATGTTTTGTAGTGAACTGGAATATATTATAAGCTGTAGTTCCTATCTAATTAATTTTCGTGTGCAAAAAAAAGGACCATAGAATAACAAACAAAGTAACCTACACGGGAAACATATCTGATCCTCATCCGACTAAATAGCATCAAGAGGCTCCATAAAAATTCTCTTAATCCTAATTAACCTGAGCTGTGACTCAAAAGATGATATTTAAAATAGAAACGTTAATCTGTCTCAGAAACTTCAAATCTGCCACACAATAATTATGACCTTAAGAGAAAATAATGATATGCCATAGAAAGGGATCCATATGTGCATCTATACATTAGAACTTGTATCATATGACATAGAAGCAACAATGTGTAACCAAATAATTTATTTATTTTATATGTTAACGTTCCAAAACGAATATTGAGGAAGATTTGGGATTCACCCAGAAACAGGTCCTCTTAAGTTGCCTCCTTGATCAGGTGACGGAGACGACATCTAAAATGTAATCTTCTTTAAATATACAAACCATGTACAAACCAACCACTTTTTAAAAATGTAACTACAGCTTAGATACACTAACCTGAAAAAATGTTTGCTAGTTTGAAACCCACTGTGTGTGGTATGGATGCTTCTTGTAGTGGTTCGAAATCCACATTAAACTGTGGATCTCGATCTAATCAACTCTTGTGCGTAAAAATGACCATTTAATGACAAAGAAACAAACCAGAAGCACTCGAAAAAATTTATGTGAACCAATAGATTATTGGCTTTCTTTCATATTGCTGAAAATGGGGGAAAAAAAATTGGAAGTATTCAAATTTAACTTTACAAGAAATTCCTTTTACATTATTTAATATGTGCAGTGGGGATAATTTTAGATAACATTTTGTCGATCATACTATTTAAAATCATTTCTTTTCGAGGGTGACCCAAATAACATTATTCAAAAAAACTCAAGCTGGTATAAAATTGTCTATCTAAGATAGTATACATCTTTTTCTTAATGCGGCGGAGAGAGAATTTATAAAAGAAAATGAATAAAAATATTGACAACACTTCAGGAATACAGCTATAAAAAATAGTTTTCGCAAAACAATTAAAAAATATTTTTTGATGCAATGAATAGATGAATAGAAAACGCATGAAAAATAAGTTTCCTTTAGAAAATAGCTCAAAACCTACGAAATAACTAAGAATTGCTTTTTGAAACGAAATCAGGACACGAAGCTCGTCCATTCAGGAGGGCGATAAGGCAAAGCCGAAAAGCGAAAGAAAATGACGCAAGTATTTTATATAGTAAGAAGAATTATATAGACAGTACTAAACAAGGAACTGGAAAGCTATGCATATACAAATCTCTTCTATGTATATAATCTCTGTATGTATAATTTCATTTGTAATGGAGTATTAAGACATATGCAATGTAATTGAAAGAAGAAATATTTTGTAATGTGAGGAAATACATATGAAAAATCGAAAAAACTAAATGACCGATCACGCAGTTTCAGTTTTTCATTGAGAATTTCGTTAACTTTGTTCCAATTTATTAAAATTTTCATGTAACGTGCAAAAAATATTTGCTCATATAAAAAAATCACGCAAAAAACATTTTTTTCAAATATGTACAGAAACATATTTGAGAGTATGATTTAAAATGTGAGTGTCTGTAAGAAATATTATTATATAATTTAAAATAATTAAGTGAATTTATACATATTCTGATTAATATAATTCAACAATGGAATTATTATATTTTTCTTAAATTTAATCTTTTAAGAAATCTAAAGTAAACTTACTTTAATATGTATTCAAACCGAGTAACACACAGCCGGGAAAAATAAATTGAATGTACCTGAATAAGCACAAAATATTTTGCTTACAGGCATAAGAATTTTTATTAAATCTCTCGCATTTAATGAATATGAGTATTGCATGACAGTGTATGAGGCTGATGAGCATTTTGTCCTATGCAATTTTTTTATAATATTTAAAATTTCGGTTTTCAAACAGAATTATATTTAAAGATTGATGAACATACGGCTTGCAATTAAACAAACTACGCAGGCAGCCCCCGCTTTTACTGCCGTCCAGGAGAACTTTTCACTAGTCACCTGTCGTTTGAATTTAAAAGTGTAATTTGTACTCATTAGCTAGTTCTGAGTGAAAACAATATTTCTTTCTAGGATTTTTAATGTTAATTAGTAGCGTTGCTTGAATAAAACTACAATATTTACCGAGGAATTTACGTAGTATCATTTCGTTACGTAATAAAGCTGTTCAAATTACCAAATTCAAATATAACTATTAGGTTTGTTGATTTCCAGGCTTTTAGATCTATAAATAAAACTATGTATAAATTGATGCATCTACTCCATTTGTTACATTGCTTAAATACAAAGTTATAATTCTAGTTTAAGAGTAAGTAGTTACTGTTCTTTTTATAATTTTTCCGTACAACTTTAACAAACCTACCTACTCAAATTTATTATTGTACACTCTGCTAATTAAAGAAAATAAAATTGAATTATTTTAGAAATTTTAACAATGGCACTTGGCGAAGCCAAGCCAGCCTGTCTAGAAATATGCAAATGAAGTCAGAAAGAGCGCCTGCGTTTTTACTCTTCCCTACGAGACCAGAAGAGCAACCCCCACGAGGATGGAAGTAAGACTTTGGCTCATAGATGGCAGCACCACCTGAGTCTTCTAAATTAGAGATAGGAAGCCAGAGAAGACGCAAGGCCTGTCTCCTAATAGCTATTAATTACCCCAAGAGCTATTAATTTGGAATGGAAATATGATGGACATTGCAACCACAACATGTTTCACGTGCTCCAGTCGTTATTAGTCAATATGGAGTTCTTTGGTCGACCGGGAATCGAACCCATAATCTGGCGACTTTTGCTCTAACCAATTAAGCTTTTGCGGCCCACAGTGTCACTTAAAAGAACAAAGGTAACTTTTGTACACTTTTTATAAAATCTGTTTTGTAATAAACTATGTTAATATTTTACGCATTCGATAGTTCATGATAAGCAGGTTTTAAATAATTTTTAGAAACAATAAGTTTATAATAAAATTCTATTCTTAATTAATTAATTTCTTGTTAGAAACATATTATTAACTAATAAATGTGTTTTTCTAAAATCTTCTTTTGTTAAAAAATACATTAAAAAAATAGTATTCCCTCTTAAAAAAAATAAAATAAAAAAACTAATGCCAAGTTTTAAAAAATGGCATTCTTATATCGTTCAACAATCAACTGAGCTTATTCGTTAAAACTTAAGAATTTCTATAACATAGACACTAGAATCAATGTAGAATAAGATAATAAGTTTAATAGAAATAAAATCAGTACAAGGTACAGATAAAACAAATTTAGGAAACTAATGACTCACTCAACTGAAAAAGTTGCCTAGTGGTTACAGATCTTACCTTCGGTTCAACAGATCATGGGTTCGAATCCTACATTGGACACTGATGTTACTTAGTGGTTCGGGATCCATTTCATACCGTAGGTCCCAGTCTAATTAGCCTTCTTGTGCAAAAAATGACTTTTGAACGACAAACACACCAATCAAAAGTTGAAGAAATAAAGAATGCTTAGAATTCAAATTACATTTTATGAGATATCTCTCTCTAATAATTTCTGTCACATACGAAAGAAAAAAGAGATAGAGAGAAAGAATTTACTAGGTCATGTGTTTTTCTTCTTTTATTAGCTCTACATTATTAAGCAGGAGAGAATCCCGCCGTTTTCCCACAAAAATAAATTATATACAGTATTAGAGAGGGATGTTTAATTTGGGTTTTACCAACAGATGTCGTTAATTATCCACTCAATTGCGCGCATTGAAATATTTGGTATCTATCGCTTTATCTTTACTATTTGCCACTTTTATGATATCAAAAATGGCTACTGGAAAATGTTTTACAGTTGACAAAGCATATAGTTCTGATGATTTTTAGTTTCACTAATGATTTAATATTTCGGTGGTAGTGATATACTTTATATCTGTCCATTTTATTTTCTTAAGTTTTATACATTTTACTTTTTTCAATTACTATGAATAGAAATTAACTGTAATTCAATTGAAATTTATTACAAAAAAAAATTGTTCGTTATAACATATGAAATTAGTTTTCTGACAGCTTAGTTTCTCATGATAAAAATCTATATAAGAAATCTTGAAAGACAAAAATGCATATATTAGATTTAATACAAGTTATAAAGATTTAATACACACAAAAAACGCAACTTTTAAAGGTATTCCGGTCCACAAATTAAACAGTTGATAAAACGTTCATATAAATAAATCAAAGCTTCATTTTCCAGCTGAAATTAAGAGCATTTGATCAAAAGGTGAGGGATACTTTGAGGATCATTTAAAAATCGGTTCTTAACAATGAAGTCATTTTTTTTTTAGCAACTTTGAAAACCAACTATAGAGTTCAACACCATTTCAAAAATATTGCTGAATTGAATAGTGTTAAAAGTGAACACAATTAAGAAAGGAATTGCCATTTCCCTGCTTTCAACTGAACAATATACTATTAATGTATATTGTTCAGTTATAAATTATTGAATTCCATGGCTTAATTAGATATGCTATAGAATTGCTATTACTTTATCATTGAAGTATGGAATATCACAATTGGAAATTATTTGAACAGATGCTTTGAGTCATTTTCGAATTGTAGCTGCTTTGCAATCACGACCGTGAGCGTACACTTTATTCAGTTGCTTTTAGATGTAGAATTCAGACGGTGTACTTATGTAAATAATGTTAGCAATGTACATAAAATAATACATCATATTTATTTTATTATTTATCTATTATCATCCATGATTGGGATAAAAATATAATAAGAGAAAAGAAGAGTTTGAGAATTAAGTAGTTTTCATAAAATGTGTTGAATTTATAAGGATATTGTTTTTATATTTTTCATTCCCATTCTTTTGCATTAATTTTTGATAGCAATTTCTGCATTATCAATCTTTGCAGTTGACAGAATTAATGCCCCCGTTCTTTTTTTAGATCTTAAATTTGCCTGAATAGGAATATCTATTCGATTATTTACAACATATTAAGCAAACTACAATAATCTGTAGCTAAATTTTCCTTTTTTTGCAATTAGTAAACATAACCATTTATAATTTGCTGGAGATATCAATCTATATTTCATCCTCTTAAATTAGGAAATGTTACTGACAAAGAAAATTTTTAAGAAGAAAATTATTTTTTTTTTATTTTGTGAGAATTTTAAGCTTTTGTCACAAAGTATCCATGAGTACCTTAACTTTTATATTCTCAGTAAATTTAATGCAGAAACAGAACAACTCAACAAATGAAAATACTATTCTTTATTTTGATTGGTCGTTCTTCTCGTTATAATTTTTAAAATTTATTTTCGAGCTGTTTGTTGATGTCATAGTAATTGACAATTGAATTTACCTGTTCATATTTATTGGTAAGCTAAATTAAATAAGCCATTTTTAACTGTCTAACTGATAAAAATATGAGAATATATATAACCTATATTACCAGATATTACTATATAATAAAAACTACATAACAAGAGCCGATAAAACTATGTAATTAATTTCAATGAAAATACACGATTAAATTAAAAGAATATTCTCATGTATGTTATTTCACCAATGTGGCAAACAAATATTTTTTTGTTTATTTTTCCTGTGATCTTTTAATTTGTATTGTAATATTAGTTAGGTACTAAGAGTTGTTGTCGAATTAAACGTCTGTATTTTTCATTATTTTATTTTGATAAGAGGTTGCTATTCGATTGAGAGCCAAACACACATGCGTGTTTACATGAAATTCACTCAAAATTAGTGTATTAAAAATTTGCAACCAATGGGGCACCCTAAAGTATAGTCTAACCCAGGTTTATACTAAATTGCAGTGAAGTACAATTTGAATGAAAGTTTTAATTTTTGAAATTGAATATTGTTATTTTTGAGCTTTCATTGATCTCTTTAGTTTGTAATCATCAAAAGAATTATTGATATCTTTCAGCTCTTCAATTTACTGAATAAAATAAATTTGTGAAGATCATGTATATATATATATAAGTTTGACAAGCTGATAAAATGCAAATAGGTAATAAAAATATGAACTTGATTTTTTGATCACCATAATGTGGCAGTAACAATTAAAATGGTATTTAATACATCATTATAGCCTTTGTACTAGTACATTGTAAATTTTGTTGGATGTGCCATAAGTTGTTCATGAGCCATACCTAGGAAAAGTCTACAATAAACTTCTGAGCAAAATTCTATGATATTTTAAACAACCAAAATAAATTTTCATGAATTCTAGAAGGAATATTTAATTTCATTTCTTTAAAAACCTTATGGCTAAATTTGGTAATTATATATTGTGATGACTACCAAGATATATCGCCAAAACTGGTGATGGAAAAAAAATATGATCACTACCTACAAAATTGTATTAGTCTCACCAACATAGTCGTCTCATTGTACATAAATAACCTAACTCCTATAAGTTGGTAAGGATGTGACAATATGTCAAACCTATGAGGATGTTACTTAATGTGTGCAAAATTTTAAGTTAAGGAACTCCTGAAGTTTTTTTTATGTTTTGTTTTTGATTAAAATTTAAGTATTTAAACTTGTATTGGAAATGTATCAAATTGAATTTGTGTGGAACAAGTGAAAGTTATAAATAGTGATATATTGCACTTGCATTTTTAAAGTTTTTCTTTAATTTTGCTAATGAGGATTATGTGAATACTCATACTGCATGTATTATTCAATCAAAATTGCTGTTGCATGTAATAAGTTCTGTAATTGTATTGGTTAAATTGCGCATTAGATCCCCTTCTTCGCCAACTCACGAATTTGAAGCGCTTCTTCGCGTATGCTCATTAATTACTCTTTTGTTTTAGTCTTTTCATTGGTCCCTAATTATGTCTCACTTTGAAATAGTGGTAGAATTTTCGCCATTGCATCGGAAATTTTGTAAACATGCCAAGCAGGGGATCTAAAGCACATTCCCAACATTGTATTAAATATTGTGTAGAAAAATGTGACATATGTATTTAGTTTTAGTGTGAAATATAATGCTTGTTAATTAGGAACTCGGGTTTTCATAAAAATGTATGTTATTTACATTATTTAGCTTTATTGCCCTGTTGTCTCCCATGCTAGATTGTGTTAATACTGATTTTCTAGGTGAGCACCTCTGCCTAGTTTAAAGTTTTCTAAAAATTTATGTTATTGATTTAGATTTATAGCATAGTTGTTAATAAATTATTGGTTTGTTATATACTGTGCTATTTGTGAAGTGCTTTTATAATCTTTTGATTAATTGAAAAAAATTGATTGCATATAATTTTTTGACCAAATAGGAATAGGAGTATTGATTTTCAGGGAACAACTTGAACAGGAACCCCCCAAAAATTAAGCGCCAAATCTGGCACTCCCTACGGACTTTTTAGGGTTGCTGTTTCTTGTTTTGGTGTTGCTAATTTAGGTTTTTTCAGCTTTTAGATTTTTGCTGTTTATTTTGTTGTTGTCAAATTTAGTATTTTCTTCTATTTTGTACCGTTTATTGAGTTTTTATTTTAAAGTTTTTTTTTGTTATTAATTATTTGTATTTATTGAAAACCCATCTTGGCGAGAAAAAAAGTCGCCAAATTTATGATTTGGGGGGTATATCAAAATAGGTCCATTTTCAGTTATTTTATGTTCTTTGTGGTATGTAATTTTTTAAATTTTGCAAAATTAGTTTCTAGTTATTAATTTTGTTGTCTCTAGTTATTATTTCTCAAATAAGTCATTATAATCCAACATTCAAAATTTCAATATTTAAATAAAATATCGCAGTTTTGAGATGTTTACGAAATTTGTGTTCGAGCAATATTGGGATTTCAAAATTCAGATATTATATGAAGCATAACTGTTAGCAGTTCATCAATTTCAGTTTCATTGGTATAATGTTTACACATGTATTTTTGATAGTGGAGTTATAGTTAACATATATAGTTAAAGTTACGGTTAATTTGCAGTGAACGGTACGCTTTTTGTCCGCCATCTTGTTTTTTGGCGACTATTGGCAAAACACGATTCAGCGGGACACCGACCGTTCGCCATCACAACATCGGAAAACATGACTCCGATGGTGAGCGGTCGATGTATCTTCCTGTTAGACCTAGAAACTCAGCTTGAACACTATGGAGTCGTGTTCCGAAAATAGTCACCATAAACAAAAAAATGCAACAAAACAACAATAAATTTCAAAAATTTTAGAAAGACAAAAAACACTTTCATAAAATCAACAAAGGCATAAACACTTACTTTTTAATGCTCTTGATAAGTATCGCCCGAGAAATGGCGCCTAAAATACGCCAAAAAAATCGTCAAAATAGTGTACCGTACTCTGGGCTACAGCCGAAGTTACATATAGTTACAGTTAAATTATCACTGAATTTAATTGTAACTATATTTAAACTCATCATATTAGATGTGATAATAATTATATGTCGGTAACAAGTAAACAGCTGAGTTGGTTGTTTTGGTGAAAATGCGCTTTAGGTCCCCTCCTTGGCGAGTTTTTAAAATCGCCGATGCCATGGGGAAAATTCTACTGCTATTACAATGTGAAACTTAATTAGCAACCAATAACAAAAGAATAGGCTTAAACAAAAGAGTAATTTATGAGCATGTGCGAAAAAACGCTTCAAATTCGTGAGTTGGTGAAGTAGGGGACCTAAAGTGCAATTTAACTGGTTGTTTTTATTGTTCAATGTAATTTTGCATAGTTTTATTTTTTAAATATTGTTAACAAATGTTGATTCCTAGCATAAGATAAGTTAAAATTAATTTTAGAAATAATTTTATCAGCATGCATTCACCTAATTCCATTGGATTTGAGTAGATGTATGCAGAGACAATAATTTTGGTTGTCAAGATAACTGTGGAGCTCTTAGCACAAAAATTGGAAATCATGCCCAAATTTGTGCCTACTTATAGCGTTTTGCCGATTCTTTTATATTCATTTTAATGTCTCTCTTTTTTATTGGTAGAATTGGGTTAAGTATGGAATATTCCTTTCTTCAAAAAATGACATGACTATCATATTCATTTGACAATAATTTAAAATTTTTCATAATTTTTATTTTTATAAATAATTTAAAATTTGTCATTTTGAAACTAAGAAACATAGGTAATTGATTGAAATAAGAAAGTGACCAAATACTAACTGGATCAAATACAAGAAAATATTGAGAAGTGAAAATTAGTTGTGTGTTATCTATATTGGTAGCCAGTTACTGAAAAAGGCTTGTTATTGATAGAAACATCATTAATTTCTTAATATTTATAGAACAAAAATAATTTCTAATAAATTTAAAAAGAAATTAAGAAAATATAATGAGAACTTCTTATGTTGCTTAGGTGTATCATAATTAATATTAGTTTTAATAACATTTTTAACTATCTAAATATCATATTTAAATTTTGACTTGATTTCTTTAATTTTTGGTATAATTATTTTACATTGTCTTGTTTCTTTTTCATTGTTAATGTTATTCTTTTCTTTATAATTTTAAATGTTATGCTTAGTACTGTAATATTAAGAATGTTTTAATAAAAATATAAAAACTTATATTTTTGCCATTTTAGTTACCATCTTATATTTAAACTTGACTTTTCTATATTGTATCTTTATTACAATTGCATCTTTATTATAGTCATGGTAGAATGAATAGAATTATATATTATATTTTTCTTTTGAACTCTACTTTTATGTTACTTGATTAATTCCTATAGATTGTACAGAACAAAATATATATGTAAAATACATTTTTTATATGTTTAATGCTTGAAATGTTAAGCAGAATTTCTTTTTTTAATAGAAAGGACACATTTTTTTATGCAGAGTTGGCTGGAAAACAGCTTATAATATATATAATGTATGTTTTATAAAATTTTTTTCTAAAATATTTATGTTTTAGGCTTTTTTATTGTGAAAATTTAAATTTTATTTTGTATAATAAATTTTTTATTGTATTTCATATTACATCTTGGGAACAACTTCGATATACCCCCAAAAATTAAGTGCCAAATCTGGCACTCCCTACGGACTTTTTTAGGTTGCTGTTTTTTATTTTGGTGTTGCCAATTTAGATTTTTTCAGGTTTTAAGTTTTGCTGCTGTCAAATTTAGTATTTTCTTGTATTTTGTACCATTTTTTGAGTTTTTTTTAAAAAGTTTTTATTGTTATTAATTATTTGTATTTAGCAAGAATCCATCTTGGCGATAAAGGCGCCAACAACAAATATTTTGCTAGGTGAGAAAAAAAAGTCTCCAAATTTCCGATTCGGGGGGGTATATCAAAGTTGTTCCATATCTTGTACACAAAAATAACTCATTTTTTTTTTTTTTTAAATTTCAGTTAAAAGATGAATAAATCAAAGATTCCTATATCATCTAGAAGTTTGGGAATGTAAGTTTATTGTATATATTTTTTATTTTCTATTTATAGATTTTTAATGTAAAAAATGTTTTAAATTAAAATTATAGGTCATTAATTCCTAAGCCTGTTAAAGATAAGAAAATTACATCAGAACAAGAAAACAAGCCACTGGTTAAATTTCCATCTAAGTTGCAGGTATTTAATATTTTCATTTACTATAATGCCAGCTCAAATTATTTTAAATATTTTTATTTATATGTTTTTACTTTGCCTTATTCATTTGTTTTATGTACACAAGATAAAAAAAAAAAAAAAAAATCAGTACTAATTGTAGTAGTATAACAATCAATAATTTTCGTCTTGGTTAGCATTTTTTTGTTCTACTTATAGAATTTTCTTCTTTACTTTAACTGATAAAAAAGTTCATTTTTCATCTGTAACATTATTCATCTGCTACAAACTATTAACAATCAAGTTCTCAAGCATATAAAAAAAGGAAATTAAATTGGAAATTAAAAAATATAGAAAATGAAAAAAAAAAAAAAAAAAAAAAAAAAAAATTAATTTGTAAAAAGAAAAAGTTTGAAAAAAAAAAATTTTTTCAAAATTTTAGTTCGTAAATGGAAGTTAAAATTATCATTGTGTCTAATGGTATCAGAGTAGGGACTGACTACTAATTCGTAAAATCAAGAATGCTCATAAATTTGAGGTTCCTAAAAATGAGCATCTACTGTATATTCTTATATTAACTTTAGCACAGTTTTTGTTCCTTTTGCATTTATGAAAATAAAAATTTCTTATCAATTCTTTCCGTCTTTGTTTCAAATGAAATTAGTTCTTTAATGATGTGCTGTGAAATTTAGAGAAAAATATTAAATATGTAAGATTTTTATATAAATGAAAGATATAAGACTACAATTTAAGATAATTTATATATATGGTAATCCAATTAAGAGTAGGAGATGATAGTATGTAAAGTAGGATTATTCAAAAATAATTCAAAGATTGCAATTTAAATCAACTTTTTTAGTTATATTGACTTAATAATGGTAAGATGTTCCAAAATAATGTAACTTTTTTTTTTCACTATCAAAAGTTAAATGCAGCATTGTGCAGTAAAGACTAGGATTGGCAATTACTGTTGTAAGTAGGGAAAAAAAAAAAAAAAAAAAAAAAAAAAACGTGTTTTATTAAGAAAAGTATAATTTTTCAAAGTATAAAATTAATTCAATCATTAGTTTTGATTTGCCTAAATTAAAATTTTGGAAACCATAAGCATTTTTGATTTTTATTAGAATCCTGACATCTATAATCTAAATTGTTGAATTATTTGAACTGATTTTGATTTCAAGCAACTGTTCAGGGGATTAAAAT
>JAPDSC010003178.1:0-25521 GCA_026290005.1 Latrodectus geometricus
ATTGTTTATACATAGAAAGAGTATCTTAAATTGTAATGGGTTTTTTTTTTATATATATATATATTTCAATTCTTAGAAGCCTTTTTTGCGTGAATATAATATTGTTGTAAGTGTATTTTATACATAAAAAAAAACTAAATATGTGCAAAATTTATTTATTCGAAATTTTGTACATTGTATTCTGTAAAGGTGTATTTTTTAAAATAGTTCTTCTCATACACTAAACAGAACATTAAAATTTTTTTTTAAAAAATATTATACAAAATATCTTTAAATGTTATAATTATTAGAATCAGTTCATTTAATAAATTTTTTAGATGTTTTCTTAAGTATTTTAAGTTTTAAAAATTATGGAAATTTTTTTGATTAGTAAAACTGTATGATTAAAGTATCTAGCTTTTTTATTTTTTATTTTTGTTTATTTACTTTTTCAACCAAAAGAAAATATATTTGTGATTCAATCCAAATATAAAAATATTTACTTGTCCTAAAACTCAATTTTTTTTGTCAAACTTTTTGAATATTCCTATTATTTAGAAAATTTTGTAATTAAAAAAGAAAGCATAGGAAGTAAACATTTAAAAATTTGAATTTATAAAATATTATTACTTTGTTAATAATATAAAATTTTAAAGAAGAAAGTTCATATTAATTATGTTCTTGTATTATAAGTTATGATTTGAAATTGAACTTAATCAAAGAGAATTCACATTAATCAAATTTCTCTTTTATAAAGTATACATTTCTAAAATTTTTTACTTTTTTCATTAAAATTGAAAGCATTAATCAAATTCCTTTATAATAAATTTTCTCATCTCTTTTAATTTAAGTGGAAAGTTAGCATTTATCAAGTTATCCTGTTATAAAGTAGGAATTTCTAAAAAAATTTAATTAAAGAAGAAAGTTTACTTACTCATGTTCTGTTATGAAATCTGAATTTTTGAAAATTGTTTACTTATTTTAATTAAAAATGAACCTAATTAAAGGAAAAACCTCACATTATTTCAATTTCCTTATGGTAAAATATGATTTTCTAAAACTCTTCTTCCTCGTTAACTAAAGAAGAATGTTATTAATCAATTTCCTTTTTTATAAAGTAAAAATTTAAAAAAAATTTGTGTTATTGAACTGAATATGAACATTAACATCAATTTTATTTTATAACTTATCTTAATTAAAGTAAACTGGTAGTAAACAATTTCGTAATATAAATTATGAATTTCTTAAAATGTATTACTTGATTTCTTGTCATATACTATTGCCTTTTAATTTTAATATCTAAATTAAAATTTATTATGAGATATTTTATATCAGTATGAATGCTGTAAAATCAATATTTTCGTTACTTAGTTATTAATAAATTTTCTCTCATATATTCATTATTAATTTAAATTGTTTTAGGGAAATGTGCATAAGTTTCATTTTATGCATATATATATATATATAATTGCTATTGTTGAACAAAATGTCTGAGGTAAATGTAATTAAAAACATACATTAATATTAAAAAGATTTTTATGATTATGAGTTCATGTATTCTATTTATTGAACTTTTCTTAATATATTCTTTATAATTTAAAAATCAGGTATTTATGTTTTAGTATCACTGCAGGCAATTTTGCGCTAAAATTCAAGTAGAATTAATATTAGGTTGGGGAAAAAGAAATCCATTATTTTTATGTGAACTTTTTGTAACTTCTTTCAGATTCGCTTTGTAAAAAGTTTTAAAACAGTTTTCATGTAGATTTTTAGGTCTTGTGCGAAGCTACGACTGATATTTTATAGACATTCTCGACGATGTTACATCCATAAGAGGTGCATCTTTGGCATCCAAATACCCAAACGGAACCGACAAAACCAAAATTGTGCGTAACTGGTTGTTACAGTCATGTATAGGACGATAAACACCTTTCACAATTTTAGTCACCCGGCTATCTTTTTCGCCATTATAAAAGAAAAACTAAAATGTATCAAATTCTCTGTTTGTTGTCTTCTATTTTTAAAACCTTGTACTCATAACTGATTAGTCAAACAAACAACCGCAAGAGAATATTTTAGTGTCAAATGTCACCTTTCCAATGAGAATAAATTTGAAATTGTTTGATAGATACCTCACGAGATAGCGATCACTGCAGGTGTCTACCGAAAAAATAATGGATAACTTTTTCCCCAAACTAATATATAACCTATAGTTAGAATATTTTTTTGTTAACTGTAAATTAAATTTTCTAATTGTGAAATATTTACTTATAACTAGAAAAAAAAATTTCTTATTAAAACACTTTTAAATTTTTTCTTACTAACAACTATTAAAACAATACTATAATATTTAAATTAATATGTATGATTACTTTACTGTTGTGCTGAACATACAAAAATACTCCCAAATTAATGGATTGAACCTAGAAATACATCTTTCTGAGAATTTAGTTTTTTTTCTTGATAAATTTAACAGAAAAATTATGCATCATTTTTTAGGTCTCATTTAGTGGTTGGGCTGTAGGCCAAATTTCCAACATTAAGTAATTGAGACACGAAATTTAAAAATCATACCAATGTTATTTATTTTAAGAAATACATATTTAGAAATAATAAGTTATTTTTTATTAAGTCAATTATTATATTGATATTCGTAAATTTATTTAGAAAAGGATTTTTTAATATGTTTATAGTTACATTTTTAATAACTAATCAGCAATGCTTTTGAATCATTCAAGCATTTATATTTAGCATGTATGAATTATAATTAAGCTAGTATATATTTTAAGTATGCTTTTATTTGTACCATATTCATACATATAATATTTCCCAAACTTTTTTGAAATTAAAATTTTATTTTGATGTTGCAGGAAAATTTCTTAACATTTCGTTTTCTTAGCATCTCTTTTGCTAGCATGTCTTTTAAATTTATTTTGGTAAATCCACAAGGTTGAATTTCCTTTATAGAATGATTAGAAAATGTTTTGAAATTTGTTTTTAATGTAAGTTATGTTTATTTGTCTGCTCAAGATTCTATTTTGTGCTCAAATGTTTTATATGTTGTCTGTTGTGTAATAAATGGATGGTGCAGAGTTACTATATTCTTTTAGACAATTGTACCACTATATTTCGTGTTTTGTTACTGTTAAAAAAAAAAAAAAAACTTTCAAAGCAATGGTAACATTTATCTTCCAAAATTATTTTCTGATTGCACATATTGTTCAGTTGAGATGATGGTTTGAACCATTGTGTTGATGATAATTTGAAGTTGAAGTGCACATTCATAAAAAATTATGCTTTTATAAAATAAAAAGTGGCTTTTACATTATTGCTGAATTTGTTGTCTTTTTTCAAAGCTTTTATTTTTCGAGTTACATTTTTTGTATTTGTACAATTTTCTATGAGATTGTTTTAAACATCCCTATTTTTTTTTTTTTTTTTTTAAAAAAACATGATTAAAATTAAATATAGGAAAAGTTGTTTGTCTGTATCACATCAAAACGTGAAGATTGTAGAATACTAATTTCATGCTTACTTTATGTACAAATGTGAAAAACAAGACTTTTGAATAATTGCAGTTAAAAAAAAAAAAATAGTTGACCTAGATAAATTAAGCCTACTTTGTGTGATTCATTTATTAAATAAAACTTATATTATGTAACACATTTTTATTTATTAACATCATTTCTTTATTTAACTTGTTTTATATTTTGATTTAAATTTTATTTGCCTCATGGGATTTGTAATTGAGAGTTAATGAGTTTAATTGTCTCCAGTTTACAGAATTCATCTTAAGTTGCAAAAGTGACTGTGGAACAAAAAACAAAATTAACAAAACCTTTGAATTAAGTCTTGAAATTTATCATAACACTATATTAATTAAATTAAAAAGTATGATATGCCACAAGTAGATATAAATGTTTGTTTCATTGTTTATTTTTTAATTATTCTTGTTACAAATATTTGTTATATATTTTTTATTTCATATTCATTTTATATAAAAAATTAGTTTTGTTTTACAGGCTAAATATTCAATAATTTATAGTTACTTTCTAATCATCATCTGACAACATTTAAAGAAGAAATAACTGAATTATTAGAAAAGCAAGCAAAGTATTATAAAACTTGAGTTATAATGTTAAAAAATATAAAGAAAATGATAATTAAGAAGCCTATTTTGTTGAAGATCTAAAAAAAAACTAAAAAATTATTTGTTTTACCTTAAATTGAAATAGATTTACATCTTGGTACTTATCTTCGAGCATTAAGCTCCATTTAATTTTGTATGAAATATTATTTGAATGAAAGCAGAAATTGTGATTTTTCTAGAAAGGAAAATGGTTACTTAAAAGCTTTATTATCATAAATGAAGAAATGCTCAATTTTAAATTATTCTAACATTTATATGTTTTTTAATATTTGTGTATATATTGTTGATATTAATGTTTATTTTTAGAATTTATATTTTTGAACTCAAATAGTGTTTGTTCCTTTAAAGTCTTATTTTTTAATTTCATATTTTATTAAAAATTAGTAAATCTTTGTAATTAACTATGATTTCTAAGAAATTTATGAGTGTAGATAAATTTGTTCTGTAAAACTGGTCGCACATACATAACTTTTAGTATGAGTGTGTGACTAGTATTAGAAATAGTGTTATTACATGGGATTTGCTTTTTAGCTGTTCATAAATGTTTTTTTTTCTTCTCCCAAGCCAAAGCTATTGTTTGCTTTTATATAACAAAAAAGAACTAAAAATTTACAATTTATTTACTATAAACAGAATGTGTAATATCTTGATTGCCAAAGGTTTTTCGTTAAAATCTCTATAAATTAATTTCTTTTCATAATTTCTAAAACAAATATAGCATTAATTTTTTGTTAGTAGACCTTAAATTTTGTTGATTAAAATCTAATGCTGGTAAAACTCTAGATTTTGTCTAATATAAATTTTATTTGGAAATGAAACATTAAAAAGAAATATTTTTTTTTATTGCTATGCATCTGTTAATTTGCAAGCAATGTTCAACTAAATATAATTTATTTTTCTCTGGTAAATTATTAAAAATCATTGCTTTCTTAAATTTATTTTGTATTCATAACGTTAATCCAGTTAATCAAGTATTACTTGATTAACTCCGTCAATTAATTACTTCAGTCATATTAACAGATTAATATGACTGATGAGAAGTATTACTTCTCATATTAATCTGTATTCTGCTTTTATTAAAAAAGTACTCAATTTTTTAATTACAATAGACAACTTCATCGTTGTTGTCAATTTTAGTAATGTCAATATATATTTACTGTGCATTTATGATAATATTTGTAATAAAATTTCATCATATTTTTATTAAAGGTACTGTTAGATGTTTTAAATACTTGGTCGTACATCTCATATAAACATTATTAGAAATACATACCTAATACATATCTTTCCTCTATCATATTCATGGTTATTTCATATTATGTTTTTTCATATATTTTAAATATTTTTAAATATGTTTAATTTATAGGTATGCTATTTGTGTGTTTTCTGTTACACTTTATTTAGTTGATCCTTTTAATAAAAGTCAATACTATAATATTTAATTACTAATTCAAAGTAATAAAATAGCATTCTATTATGGTCATGAGTTGACTTTAAGAACATTGAATGACAGTTCATGACTTTATATTTGCTTTATTTTACCTCACATATTTTGCAATTTTATCATATATTTATAAAAGAACTCTTGAATTGTTAAATTTCTATTTATTTTCTTTCTAAGAATTTTTATAGATAACCGTTTGTTGTTACAATTATATTCAGAAAGTTTATTTAGTCAAGTTCACTCTTGCATATACTTTCTCTAATGTCTCATTTTTCATTTATTTTTCTTACATGTATTTATTCGACAATTTATTGATTCTTTTTATGTTCATCCATTTTTTTTTTGCTATTTACAATTTTATACTCTATATTCAACATTTTTAGTGAATGAGATTTAAAGAATAAAATATTCTAAATCAACCATTTTTATAATGGGCAACATTTTGCTCAAAAGACAAACTGGTAAATAAATGCACTTAGTCCTTAATTTCAAAAACTCACTGTTCTAATAGTTATTTGGGATGAACATGTTTGTATAAGTTCAACAACTGGTTGTTCCAATACCTACTTGGGATGAAAATGTTTGTATGAGTTCAAAATCACTTCAATTGTAGTTGTCTTGCATTCAAGACATGTAAAAGAATGATAAATGAATCAATTCAATTAAAAAAAATAACTGAGATACAATCTTCAGTCTCTGTTTGTAAAAACAGATATAAGTTTTGTAGAACATTTAAAAGATATTCTCGCTATTTGTAATATAAATATTAGTTTTCACTTTAGAAATTTATCAAAGGGGATACAATCAATTATTAAAATAAATTTATATAATCAGACATAGATTTAAGTTCATTAACTATTGACAGGCAGTTGAATAGTTATCATTGGTCTTTAATTCAGAAGTTTGTACGATCCATTCTCACCTTAAATATGGATGCTTGTAGTGGTTGTTATTCACATTAGCTTTTATGCCATACTAAAGTAAGCTTTCTTTAAAGATTTTAGAGCAATAAACAAATCAAATTGAGAAAAAGCTTTTATTTTTAGTAGCAGAAACAAGAATTCATATTTGAAGGCACGTGTTCAAGTAATCAGTTTAAATATGGTTAATGCTAAAGATGTATGTTCCCAAAGGAAACTAGGGCCTTCTTCACTGAATTTTTTTGATATTAAAATTTTATTTTAATATTACAGGAAAATTTCTTAATATTTCGTTTTCTTAGCATCCTTTTTGCTAGCATATCTTTTAAGTATATTTGGTAAATCCGACAAAGCTGGATTTTCTTTACTGAATGATTGGAGAAAGTCATACCAATGGCAATGAATAGTTAAAATAACATCTTGATTGAATTTCTGAATTATAGAATTACAAGTATTGTATCAGGTCATCTAATTCTTCTGAAAAAAAAAATATTCTCTAAGAAAATTATTGATAACAAATGTCATTAATATGTGGTCGTTGACAGAGATAATCTTTGTAAAATCGACACTAAATTGATGGGTCAGTTTTTAATGTTTTTTTTATTTGCTGTAATGATTTGAAATTCAATATAAAAGCTCCACTGTAACTTATTTATGTTAAAAATATCATAAAACTAAAACTGGGTGACTAAAAATGCATCTCACTTTTGTAATTTTTATATTTTTAAATTTAGAGTGGATATGATTGGTCATAATTATCAATTAATATTCTACATTATTTACTGCTATTATGAAAATTTAAAATTTTATGAAAAAATTTACGACGAGAATAATTTTTGTGCATTTTTCTTTCTTCAGCATTTCCCATCTATAAATTAAAATGTTAATATTATGAAGCATTTATAAGAGAACAAAACGGAGAATGCTTTTAAAGTTTAGCCACACTTGATGTAATGTAATAAAAATTATTTTGAATCTTAAAGAATGTAGCAAATTAATTTATTTTAATTATGACCTTTCAAATTAATATTATTTTGTGACCTTTATGTAATATCATACATTGATTTTTAAATATGTTTATTGGTATATCAAAACTTTATAGTTACTGAAGGTTATGTTTTCGTTTAATTACCGAATTTTGATAATTTTCTTATCCAGTGATTGAAGAATTTAGGAATAAATTAGTTTTAGAATATTTTGCACTTTTTTTAGCGTAAGTTATTTACATTACTATATATATATATATATATATATATAATGATATTAAAAGACTGATATTTATTGGTATATCAGAGCTTACAATTATAAAGAACTAGGCAGGGCCGGCGCTAGCAGCTTCGCCGCCCCGGGCAAAGAGGTAAAATGCCGCCCCTTTATAGCAAAAATTAAAAAAGATAACCTAAACCCTTTCCACGATTAATAGTAAAATAAAACGAGTAAAAAAATTGCAATCATCAACAATGTTAAAGTTTTGATACATGTTTCGACAAATTAGGACACATGGTTAAAAATTCTATTACTGTGTCCCTTTGATTAAATTATAATAAAAAAATTATTTCTTTGAGTTTTAAGCTATTTTTTAAAGGGAATTCCTTATGCTTGTGAGTTTTCTTACATTTTGACATTTCAAATAGTTAAAAGTTCATACATTATTAATATATACAGGGTGTTTATTAAAAACTTTACCTGTAATTTTGGGTAATAAAATGTTGTTATATTGTCAAAAATTTTGTTCACCCTGTATCTTCGAAACAAATTTTTGCTGTATGTTTAAAAAACACCCTGTATATATACAGAGTGTTAGGGGTTTGATTCCAAATATCTTAATGCATAAAAATATGATTCATTTTAAACAAAAAAGTTTAGTATATCATGGGTCAAAACTCAATTATTTTAGAAAGAGAAAATGTTTAAAAGTTTGAGAAATTGAAATTTAGGGCCAATTTGCCGCCCTCTAAGGTTGCCGCCCCGGGCAGGGGCCCGGCTTGCCCACCCCTAGCGCCGGCCCTGAACTAGGTTTTTTTTTATGATTCCAGAATTATTTCGAAAATATTGTTATCTAATGAACGAAAATTCGGAAATAAGTTACGTGTGAAACCTTGCATTATTTTCTGCTAAAAAATCTTTTTTTTATACTTAACTGAAATTTTATTTTTATGCTTAGCAGCACATTTTATTTAAATGTTGATAAAAAGAGAAAATATTCTTGTGTATTTTTCAGAAATTTAGTTCTTTTATTCTTTTTTATGCAAAGGGAAAGATCCATAAATGGAAACTATTTATAGGAAAATCAGAGAATCTAACTTTTTTTGCGATTACTTTTTTGAAATTTTTAAATGTCTAATTCCTATAGGCTGAACTAATAAAAACGATGAAATTATTTCGTTACATCGAATTTTTATTTTAATAAATTTTTTAATATAAGCTCTTTTGAGTGAAAGTTTATTTTCTCTGCATCAGATTTTACTTTGGAGATTATTTGAAATTTTAGTTAATTTTGGTGTAGCAAATTTTGAATGTTATTTCACGAATTTGTCTCGAATGTTTTTAAGTGTCAGGATAAAATCGTCACATTAATATTCAAATTTAGATTCCGTGTGCGTTATTTAATGTCTATTTCCCATACATTTTAATTTATTTTAACCTTTTCTAATATCCTAAACTTACTTTATTTGTTACTAAAGTAGTGCGCTTTATTATTGTAATACTAAAATGTTTCAGGATGAGAAAATATTTTTTGATTCCATTCTTTTGTAATATTTATATTTTCAATTTTGAAATTCAGAAAAACTAAGGTGTAAATGTAGATATTTTTCTTTGTCATTTATTGCATATCATCGCGGAATAGATTACAAGTAGGAAAAAAGAGCAAAAAGTAACGCCGTCGTTTATTAGATTGATAAAGGAAACTGACATTCGTTGGCCTTTCAGAGTTTACAGGCGGACTTCGAAATTTGATTGTGAAATAACAAATCCTTCCTTTTCGAATTAAAAAGTTTGTGTAAATAGTGTATGGGTTTTTAATGCCACCATTATGCACGCATTTTTCCTATTTTTGACTTATGATGATATTCTAATTAGGTGTTGAATTAATGTTCTTTACAGAGTTTATATGCAATTAAAAATATTTTAATTATATTCATTTAAACATGTTATTTTTTAATTTTCAGAAGTTCCATTCTTGATTTGTGAAGAATTTTTTGAGAACTGCTGTTCTAGTTTGATTAGCTTCCTTTGTATTCGTCATAACAACAAACTAATATTTTATATGTCTGTTCCCGATTCTTAAGCTTGGGGATTAGTTTTCACTGTTGCTAAAATTGAAAATTGCCAACAATTTTTTCCTTACATGGCATTTAAGAATTTTTATCAATGAAAAAAAAAAATGTGTAGAGCGACGATAATGCTATTATTTCATTGGTTGGAATGCAAGGTTATTTTCTGAGAATCATTTTAAAGTAATGAATGCTTTTATAAGAACTCTCTCGAGTTGTTCATCTGGTCGCCATTTTGTTCTTTTTCTCTCTCAAGCGATACTCAAAGCTGGATTGGAGGTTTGCTTCCATTTTCTTTTCCTCTCCCTCATTTCTCAATTGCGTTGAGGATTTTATTCCTTTTTCGAAAATTGAAGATATAGTCAGAATAGTCTCGTCTGCGTCTCGTATTGATCGATTCTTTCATCATAGATGCCATTGTGCTCTTAGAAAATTCTTTCCGTTTCGAGCTAATTCCTTAATTGTTAATGGAAATTTCGCCCTTGTCGAACTGATGCATTGTTTTGGAATAATTGAGTATAAAAATATAAAAAGAAGGTGGCTTTGATTGTAATGTCATGGTATCTTTCAGACCGTTGCAAGAAGAAGAAAGGTAAATTGATTAAATTTCGATTTAATTTGGTATTTCTAACATTTTTCTTCTAGTTCGTATTTTTATAAAAGAACATATTAACTCGAGGCTGTATTTATTTTTTTTTACAAAATAATGAAATACTATTATTTTAGTTATAAGAATGTTAGACTGATATTGGTTGAACAGAAAATATGGCATATGTTGGCTAGTCGTATTTAATTATTTTGTAAAGGAAGACCAGGAAGTTATCTCAGAAAATTTCCGATCTTGAGAAATTTTCTGTCTTTATAGTTGCATTTTTGTTAATATAAGTTCTGCAATTTTGCTATCTTTTCTTTTCTTAAAAATTTTGCATTAGGTTTTCTTTTCTTGGTAGGAATTTTAAAATTAATTTCAATATTAATGTAGTATGTGTATGTGTGGATGCTCTATATATTAATATTATAATTATATATTCTACTCATCTTTTTGCATTTTCAAAATATAGATCTGTTTATATATTTCTTGTTTTTCCATCTTTGTAAATATCCAGCAATGCATATTTTAAAAATTTTTGCACCTGATTAAAATTTCTTTTTTATGTTATAAATCGAATTGGAGAATTTTTCTCCTCATGTTTGTTTGAATTTTTTGCAAATTTTCTATATGAAGTTTTTCAGATAATCAAATTAATAAATCATAATTGCATTGCGTTATATGCGGCAAATTATAAACATAATTTTCAAGATGAATAAAGTTTTGTTTATAATGCTTTTATAGATTTATCTGTAATTTTTATTCTGTAAGTGTTCAGGTTTTTTTTTAATTTATATTTTAGTAGAATGTACCTTTTTCAAACCGTATCATTTGTATTTGCTTTATTATATTTTTATATTTAAAGTTTTTGTATTGTTAAAGTTAATATATATATAGATTTTTTGGTCTATTTTATATAATTCATTCGAATTATGGAGATTGTACATATATATAGAATGCATTTTTTATGAGTAACCAGAATGTATCCGATGAGCTGAAGAGAAACTAAATCATGTGCATAACGAACGAAAAATATTGGTAACATTTTTTGACCAAACGATTCTTAATAATTTGCGTGTGAGACTTCGTCACCTCTCTTTGGAGGATGCTTTTCACGAGACAGATCTAATTATCTTTTGCTTTTATGTGCGCCGCGGAACTAGAGGGAGAATATATTGAAAGTCATTCTCAAAGGTATATTACTCGGGAATATGGAATTGCGAGGGTCATTGGCCCTTGTGTTGCAATATGTTTGTGCGTTAATCTTGGAGCTGGTAGTTAAGAAAAAATATCACCCAGGCCCTTTCCTTAAATGAAGCGACACTTCGTGCAGTTGCTTTATCCGAAGTACATGGCGTTCGGATCTTAGGAATTTTTTTTTCAGGTTATTACTGCTATCGTCTCGGTCGTTCCCTTTCTCCTACTATTTCTCTTGCTAGGTTTTTTTTAATGTGCTCGTTTCTTTTTAAGAAGAAATTGGGTAGAGGAGCAAACGGAAAATGGCATCGATTGACACATTCTGACGTCCTACCCCTCCACCTTCTTTTTTTGTATCCTTCTTTTTCCAAAATGGCGCTTACTCCCCATCTTTCTTTGGAATTCTCTCCGTGTTTGATCCTCATTATCCTCCGGCTGGGAGACGGAGGGATTATTTCTTGTTTCTAGGGTGGGATTATTCCCTTTGGAGAAAAATCCCGAAATGCTGTGTGGTATGTTAGCGCGCGTAGGGGAGGTGAATAAGTTGCGGGGAGTGGGGCCATTGCGTGTTTTAATGATGATAATTTTTCACTTTTCATTTTCTTAATCGTATTTGATTTTTTTTTAGGACGATTGCGGTTACGTGCAATATGTGACTCCTGTGATAAAGTGTCGATTAAAATTCAATCTAATTTACATTATTTTTATGTTCTATAATTTTAATAAAATAAATATTTGTGAGAAAAACAAAGGAATCACATTTTTAGTAAGATATTTACATGAAAATTTTTTTAAAGATGGCTTTTATTGATCTTTCTACTTGCTATGATAATATATAATTAATATAATATAATATTCATATTTGAATCTCTGATTTTGGGTCATGTTTATTTGGATTTATATAAAATTGAAATGATATTTTTTTCTTTCCCCCAATCTGTTGAAAATTTAAAAATAGTTTGTCGATTTGACTTTAAAAATTTAATATTAAATGATGAAAATATTTTGTGTAGAAAGTGATTTTGTTTGTGTGTTTATCATATGGTTTTATTATATAAAAACGAATAGTTTATTAAGAAGTTGGTTTATTATAAAAATTTACTGTAAAAATACAGATTACATATATTTTTTTGTGCTACTATCTTTTGAAGGGGGAAATAAAAATCGCCAGAATTCATATTTACTTGTATATCAATTGTTTTAAATTTTATAGTTCTGTGAATTTTTTATAGCGGAATGATAATTTTGAAAGTCGTTCAAAAAGTTTTAATATTAGTCCTTTTAAGTTGATGGCAGAAGTTTACCGGCTAGCAGTAAGTTAGAAGACATAAGAATGTAGCGGTTACCGGCTAGCAATTTTCATTGAGGTTCCTGGATCTGGCAATCCTCAGTATTAGAATAATCACACCATATATACTATTGTTAGAATCGTTTAGCGATTTTGATTTTTTTCTGATTAGAATTATGGCATATGTCTTATTGATTCATTCATCGAGATGTGTACAGCATTCAGAATTAGCCTATTATTTTTAGGTTTCGATGACGTAAATCACCAGCAGAGGGCGCTGCTTATAAACTTTTTAAAACTTTCAGACCGTTTTTGTTTAGCTTTAAAACAAAGAAATTTTTATAAATTCCTTATTAAGTTTATAATATAAATATTATAATGTAACCTTTATAATAAAAATCGTACAAAAGTGAAAATAGCAACAAGTAAAACAAAGATAAAATTTTTTATATTTATACAAGTTTTTGGGATTATATTACTCGGATAATTTGAATTCCAGGTAAAAAAAAACTGTAATCTTTTTATTTAAAAGTTAATCGCAGTTTTTATTGTTCAGTTTCCTCTCACAGTATACATGGTCATCGTACAAAAATAAAACACTTGAGTTTACTTCATATCATTATAATATTAAACTAACATTTGTAGCGAAATAAAAGTTACTGTCATATTTTAGTCTGTTTCATCAATTTTTTTGTTGGTCAAAGTATGTTTTCAATAATTTTGTTTTTCATAATATTATTTAAAGATTTAAACATAAAGGAGTTTCTACAGTGTATGTATTTGGTAGATTTAATGAATTCTTTAAACAGTCGTGAGATGATTGTTTAAAAGTTTCATTAAGATGTTTTTTACAAAGCATCCCCAAGCTCAGAAAAATATTGTATTGCTTTTCTTCCCTATTGATAATTGAAATGAAACTTAGAAAACTAAAGGTATCCTTTGGTCCATGAAGGTTTTTAAAAACAAGTTTTTTTTTTCTGAAGTTCTCTTTCATTCTTTTACTATAAACATTTCACCTATTACCAATGCAAAGAAGTACGAAAAAAATGTGCGTAAACTGAAGCACCTCCTCGAAGCAATCCTGGTTTAACTGCTTCTTTTGAAGAATTAGAAAACTTTTCATGTGAAGGGTTCATTCCTTTTTTTATGATTACTATTTAAATTTTACTCCTTATTCAGCATCCGTCGCCAATCGTTTTCTTTTTTTTTCTCTTTCTTTTACGGCATCATAATCTTTACATACCTAACCTCGCTGTAATTGCTCTCGCTTTTGTGGCAAGAGAAAAAAAGTCGCCTAATTTCTTCCCCCTTCTACCATGGAGCTTTTTGGCGAGGAAAAAGCTTTCTGAGTAGTGTACGCGTGTGTAATAACGCCCACAGAAGGGCATCTAGCGGGTGCCATCCGTTTTGAGGAAAGCTCTTTCGCTCTTCCCTTATTTCCAATGTTTTGATGAGCTGGTATCGATTCAGTTTTAGCCTCTGCAGGAATTTTCCTCCCCACGTCCTAACCAGCCCCCCCTTATTCCTTAGCGTGCTGTTGTGTTTGGCTGGAAATTGCCTTTAGATTTTGAGACTGTGTCTGAAGATGCAATGAATAGATTCGGACGGTATTTTTTTTTTTGAATAGCTTCCGATGTTCTACCGAATCTTTCTGCGCTTCCTCTTGTCTCGTTCTTGTTTTGCCCCCTCGGACACGGGTCAGCGAAAGTTGTGAGCGTCCGAGCATATTGTGTCGTTTACACTTGTTCCTCTCCACGTGCCCTGTTGGCGATATTTCGTCTCACGAGTGTTGGCGATTTTCAGAGGCGCTATTTGTTATTGCATAGTTATTACTATTCATTAATTGCATAGTTGAAATTCAATTAATTTTAATCAGAGAAATTACTTAAAAAATAAATTCTCTTAACTCAAATTTTTTAAAAAATAATACATGAAAATAAAATGAATAGTAATAATTATGCAGTAATTATTACTATTTATTAAATCTGAACGAAAACTATATGCTGATATTGAAATTAATCTATCATTTGATCTAATTTTTTAGATAGTTAGATTTATTTTCTCCTTCTTTATTTTTAAATGTATTTATTTGTTTTGTGGACTTGAATACATTTCGAAGTGATAACTACTGTGAAAAGAGTTTTTATCATAGAAAGCTGTGACGTCTTTTGCTCTGTGATATCCTTGTATAGTTTTTCTCAGATTTCCTTTTAGTCTTGCGGAAAGCGGAAATTTTGTGTCAAGAATACTAATTCGCTATCGGCTTTCTTTCATTTCATGGAATTTAACGAGATTATTTCAACAATTGCTTGAAAAAAATTACATATATTAAAATTATCTCAAAAATGTGGCCCTTTTAATTTTTAAATAGTTGATACTTTGTTTTTAGCAGGGAAGCTTGAGAAATTAATTTTTGATAGTTGTATAAAGAATTCATTTATTGCAGAGGATTAGCTTGTTAAAAGAAAGAAACACGCGGATATATTTATGATAGCTTATATATTATTTAATTAATATACTATAACTTATTATAGCTAAAGTATAAACTATGTTTTTGAAAATTTGTCGTATTCTTAAATTTTGATAAGTTTTATACTGAGCTAGTGTTCTATTAAAACTAAGATTCATATTAACAGAACTACTTTAGATTATTAATTATAACTCCAGTCTGTATCGACATGATGATCTTTGGCTTGCTCGAGACAGATTTCTTCAGAATTAATTGCAAGATAAGTCCCGCAAATTATCTAACTCGAAGAATAAAGTGCTTATATCAGTACCACTTTTATATTAATGCTTTAGTCATTGCAATATATGAGTAATTCATTGCATAAAAACTGGAACTTCAAATAGTAGAAAAAACGGAAATTTATTTCGAAAATATAATACTATAGATATAATAAAATATTTTATTTGTACTGAAATTTTTAATTTTTTACTAAAATTTTATTTTTTTACCGATAAAATTCTTTAACAATATTTACTAACGAGTTTCCTTTCATATTAATTATGTAGCCAAATTTAATTATGTAGTCACTGTTTATATGTTTGAATCATGATTTTTTTAGCTTTTTTATCATGATTAAAAATATTTAAAAAATGGAAATTTTTAAAATTTCCATTTTTTAAATGATTAAAAGATTATTTTAAAACAGATTTATATTCTTTAAATAATTTATTCATCATACATTAATATTTGACATTGAATAATCATCAGTTCCAAGTTCTTAAATTTTTATAATTTAAGAAAAAATAACATTTGTATTAGTATTTCTTTAGATTTTATAATTAATAAAACTTATTATTTAAAAAAGTTGCTGTAATACTTTGAGGAATAAATATTAACCTCTGACGTCATTGTTCCTTGATTGTTCACTGATCTACATTTTTCGCGTGCGTTCAGAAACTTAAATGAGAAACCTAAAATAAGATTATTCATCTTTCGTTGAGATTTAAATATGAACAGTAAAGGGGGATAATTTTTAAAAAATCAACTGAATTTAGATAATTTTTGGTAAATGTTTTAGCATCACAAATTTTTTTAATATTATAAATTACGTTTTTGAACATTTTACTTTTTATCATTCATTATTAGTATTACTTGTTTTTTTCCTTATAGTATATAATTTTATGTATTTTAAAAATTTAATTTTTTACAAACTTGCTTCCTTTATGAGTGATTGAAACGTAAGCTCATATTTTGAATCACATTTGTTTGCATGAATATGCATATAAAAATGTAATTAAAAAACTATCTAATTTTTGTAATCTATTTTAATTTTTAAATTAATTATTTTCTGCCGTTTAGTTAAAATGTTCTTACAGTTTAATAGATTTGTTACTGGAACATCTTAAAATGTACTTGGCAACAAAAAGAAACTTAATTTTATCTCACATTATATAATATGAATCTCGAAAAATTTTTTAATGCTACTATAGACTCTGTATTGCCACAAATTACTTTATAAATTTTTAACCTTTTAATTATATAATTAAATAAATGTATTTTTTATGAAGATATGGCTAAATTTTTTTTGTGGTGATTGTCTGATGATAATATTTTAAGTTTATTCATTTCATATCAATTACTTTTGTTCGAAAAATATTAATTTTTGCTAAATTTCAATGCATCGTAATGTACTTTTGAATCAAGGTTTTATAAACAACTCATGAAAATAAATTTAGGAATTAATTATATTAAAGCTAATTTATTCTCTTCACACAAGCAACGTCCTTTTTCAGATTTCACACCAAAAAACCAACTTACTTCATTTTTATGAGTTGCCAAATTAATGATGTTTAGTTTTTAATATATAATTATTTGTCTTTATAAAATCGTTTGCGAATAACATTTAATATTCTTTAAAATGTTACAACATTGAGCTTTTATAATTAAGGGGCTGGTAAGATTGTAGAGTCAAGAGTGTTTTAAGAATTAATATATATTTGGGGACAATTTACATTTAGTATGTCTTGAATTATTTAAGCTTTCCATTTTTCTCATGAATGTCAGTATGGCTACCCTTGTCCGATGATTGTATCGTTCCCATCTCCATTTCGCAAGAGCTGGAAATAATAGACTTTGGTAATGAGAATGGCTGACTATAAAAGGAAAAATGCTTTCTATTATTATCTGTTTTGAAGCCAAGTTAATGGGAGTGACATAGGGACACGTCATATTTCGTGCTTGTGAGCGCGTACTGTTAGGGCAGGTGGTTTTCTGTAGATGAATTTGAATCCTGTTTAGCGCTGGGGAGTAGACTTCTGATTTTAGCGACTGAGATTTTGGTTCATTAAATTATGCAATTGAATCTCATCGGAATAGAATTAAAAGAAATGAGTAAACAGCGGTAAAAGAAAAGCAGTTAGTCAAGTCGAAATGTCGTTTGAATTGTTTATATTTTTGAGGAATAAGAAAATAAGTGATTTTTCGTCTTTTATTTATCACTCTGAAACTTCCAATTGGTTCTTTCTGGAAGGACATTAACTGACAAATGATCTGTCTATTTTTAAAGTTCGTTGCATCAGAATTTCATTTTAATGAATTTGAATTCTGTTTGGCTTTGTGGAAATAATGATTTTTATGGCTTTGTGGAATTGATGATTTTTATGGCGAAAATTTTACCAAAATAAAATATACAATCAAATCCCTTTGGTACTAAAGTGACAAAGTGACTCGTTTTGTGCGAGAAAATTTTGTGATGAAATGCTTGACTGCAAATATTGTTTTAAAGTGTGGAAAAAAAAATCATCTGACGAATCATTTAACAGAAAAAACATACATATCTTTTTATAAAATTATATATTGTTTATAAATACTGTTAAAATGTGTTCTCATTTGTATGTTTTTTACTTCACCTAATTTATAATTTCTTGATAATTATTTAATGATAAAAGTTTTATTTTTTCAATGGAACATTTACATTATTTGTCTCCAAAAGTTAGAATTTTATATAAATCCTTTCCAAAAAAAATTTTTTTTTTCATTTAGAATATTTAGAAATTACAACCGCAAAGAGAATTTAGTGATATTGGAAGTACTTTGATAATTATTCTAAATTTGTGGGGAAAGAACAAATTGCTCCTGTTGCAAATTTATTAAGTTTTTCAATTCGTAAAGGATTTTCGCTCCTGCTATTAAATTTATTAATGTATTGTAAACTCCATAAAAATATTACTTTTGCTTAAATGACATTAATATTAAAAAGTATTATTATTTTTTAAAATTTTGATTCGTGTCTTTTCCAGATTTTCCTTAGAAAGTTATAAGAATGGAAATTAATTATTCATAAAAAACTTGTATTATTTATTTCTCGTTACATATTTTTTTATTGACGGAAGTAATTTACTATTTTGCTTAGCTAATTTTTACTGTTATTACACGGATAAAAGCAAAAAAAAAAAAAAAAAAAAAAAAAAAAGCATTTTAATGTAAAAGTTTCTTTCACTGCTTTATTTTTTCTTAAATAACTGTTTATTTCATATGTCAAAGACATAATTTCATATAAAGAGAAAATTCTTGAAAGTTCTTATTTTTTTATAAAATATATATTAAAATTCTCCGCTCATTAGAATTCATTTTAGCAAAATAATAAGAATAAAATTGCAGTAAAAACTTTTTTAAGCTAAGGGAAACATTCATTATATTGAAATTTTCGTTGTATTTCATTTTGAATTTATAAAATTTGTCTTTATTCAAAAGCCAGGTCGATAATGTAAGAACAAAATTCCCATTAAAATTTTCTGTATGTATGTATGTATATTTTTATTTCTTTTGTAAAAATTCTCTCTAAATTTGTTAAGGAAATGGTGAGTAGCGTAGAATTTTCTGGGATTATGTGTAAGAAGAAAGAAAAACTTTGTCTTAAATTGGCACAAATATATTTTTCACTGTCACCGTAATTGGATCTTTTAATTAGAAATACTGGGGAATGATATGATTCTGATGTCGTTGTTTCAGATAAGTTATCTTAGTCCGCAAATAAGCAGCTTGAAATATCTACATCGGAGATATTAGTATTCAATTTCTAAACTAAATAAATATTCAATTTTTTTTAATTAAAATGTTTACTTAAATCTGTTTTTTATCCTAAATATTTGATTTTATTTCTTTATATTTGAATGATCCCTTTTGAATCCATATACCCAGTGGTATTTTAAAATTGAAATCGTTTTTAAATTAACATTTTTTAAATGAAAGTTTTCCTCGAAAATCTTTCTTTTTTTTAAATCATTTATTCGAATATTTTTTATAGCTCGAATATTTTGTCTATTTGTCGTGACTGGTTTTGTGGAATAGTTTTTGAGTTTTTCTCACATAGAGAAATCTTTATTCTCCCATGAGAAAGTCATGGTTGTTGGTTGTGTTTCTCTTTTTTGAATTCTGTTGAAATTTTATTATTTGATTCTTTATATCGATTTCACCTTAGACCGGTACAGACTGTGCAGCGACTGTGGGTTGTATGTTCATTAATTGTTGATTATTACTGCTCCATTCCAACTTTACTACTATGTTCATTGTACTAAAAATTTAATTATTCCACAATATCTGCACGTTTTCGATTATATATAATATTTTCTGAAATATGTTTTTTAAAACGATTCCTGGGTTTTTTTTAGTTGATTTGAAAAATTTAACACCGCCCTTTCTTAATGATGCAATTTAGATTAAATATCATTTGAATAGCTTGTATTTTTTTTATCTTCTAAGTATTAAATTATATTTTTTAAATTAAACGAATTTGAATTTTAAAATTGCTTGATTATGTTGTTCATCATATCGAAAAACTAAATGTTCATTCAAAGGTATAAGGTTGTATAATGTGAACCGCGAAATTCTCTTCATCTCGTTTAAAAAAATAATAAAATACATTTGGGAAATTTACGTTACTAAATTTACATTTTAATGCATATTTTAAATATTTTTTAGTAAAACCTTTTTTTTTCAATATTTTTTGTTGGAAATATTGAGCATGTGGTTTTTATAATCGTAAAGTATATCTTAATTTAGCTTTTTTAAGAAATTTTAATTTCCATTATTTTTTCATTAACCTTTTAACAAAAGTTTTTTCGTTTCACCATGAAATCAAGTTGATATGGAAATTAGTAAACCGGTTTATCAACAATTTAATAACATGTGAACTAAATGACTATTTTTTTCAATGACTTTTTTTTCAATGATTTTTTTTTCAATGAATTTTTTTTTACCAGTGATTTAGAATTTTTACTCTCCTATTTGTTGATTAATTTTTTTTTTCGACTTCGAATTTGCTTTGTTGTTTTTAATAATAACTTCGTTCAATGATTTTTATAATTTAATTTATACTAGAAAGCCATAATTTATCATAATTTTTCTGTTTTTATATTTCGTTCCCCATTTTTTGTATTTTTTATATCGTTTGCATTTTTATTATATTTATTTTTTTATTAACAGACTTCCACTAGAATTCTTATCTCTTCTTAAAAATTCGTTCAATGTTAAATTTATGGAAGCGAAAATTATTTTTAATTAATGTGAACTTTTTTTCTCCCCATAAAGGTGTGGGAAATTAAAATTTTTCAGGGAGTTATTAACTAGAAACTCCTGATAAATATTGTCTTGAAAGCATCATTTATATCGGCATTATTATAGAATAATAAGCTATTGCTTCTATTATTTACTGAGAGGGTGATCGTCACATGAATTTTTATTAAGATTGAACGTTTGTGCAAACGTCCTGGAAAATATGTTCCCAGTTTTTGTTCCTTTTTTTTTATTATGATCTATTTTCAGTTAACATCCCTCCCCTCCAGAAATTATCGCTCTATTTTAAAGAAATCCCATAATCAGTTTATTTTGTCAGTGTATTTTATATTTTTCTTATCGGGGCAATTTGCTGTAACGCTTCTTTTAATTTATTAAACTCGTTTTGTGTTTGGAAGAAGAATCATTAAAAGTCTGTTTATATTATCTTTTTGCTTAATTTATGTTAAGTTTCAACAGAAATATTCCCTTATTGATTGCTTTATGTAGTGTTCATGCATTAAATTTTTAAAAATTGCGAATTTTTGTTTTATATATTCGTGTGATGTTGATTACCTGTGAGTTATGATTCAGTGGTAAGATTTTATTTACTGGATTGCATGTCTAGAAATGTGTGGCCATTTTCTTGAAAAATTATTCTTTTTATTAAAATCTTCTACAAGATTATGGTGATATATTTTCTAGGTAATTACGAAATACCTAATCTAAACAAAAAATTTGTACGACAAAAATATAAGCGTTCTTGAAAAGTCGTTGTACTGAATTTCAGTTAATGCATTTTGCACAATTTTTTAAGAATTGAGTTTGTTGATTTAAGAATTAATACTCTAGTTATTTGATGTATATCACTTCATAATGGAATAGGATTGAGCGGAAATTCTAAAGTATATTTTGAGAGACAGAATAATTTTCATTTTTGTAACCTAAAAGTCATCCATTTTTTCCGGTAATTAGAATTTTAAGTTGATTTTTTATAATAATTTAATTTTGTATTAGTGAGTTATTTCAGTTGTTGCTTTGTCTATTATATATTAGCAGTTTTTTTTTTAAATGGATTATGCCTCATATTTTATGAAAAATAATTCTAAAGTATTTATTATTGTGTAGAAGAAATTAACTGGATGAAAATTTCGTGTTATTTGTAATGAAACGAGATTTTAGTACTTGATATATTTTGTTTATGACATTTTATTTTGCACGATGTGAACGCTCTATTATCCGAAGTGGAAAAATTATTTTCGTTCTTTCTATTTTTAAGTATTGCCTTTTTTTCCCCCCACCTTCATTCGTCAAGTGAAGCAGTTCGGTTTCTTGTGTGTGCTTTCGTGAGGCTGGATTGATTTGAAGTGGCCTGTCTGACCCCATGCCGACCACTGCGAACCAGTTTTGGAAAAGGCCCCCGTATTATACATGTTTCCGAATCATAGTCCATCGATTTCCCAGTCATCGTCTCTCTCGCTTTCCAGCGACTGTGAGTGTATGTGTCTAGATGTGTTTATGGATGTCGGAGGCTTTGCCTTTATAATAATGGCGGCAGCCGACGCTATTAAACAAGCGACGAATCATCGCCATTGTTGAATTTCGATTGCTTTCCCGAGAGAGAGAGAGAGAAAAGAGATGGAAGGGTATCCATTTTCGTGCGAGGGACGTTCCGGTTATGCACAGATTTTCCCGCGCCCTGTTTCGTGATTAACGAGATTACTTTTCCTTATTAAAAAGTAAAATGTTAGAAATCTTATTCGAATTTTTCGCAGTATCCTTTTTATAATGAAGAATGTCAAAAGTATGTCCGAATAAATTAGAAGTCGTTTAAGAGTGATATAAATTCGTAACCTATTCAATTTTTATTCTGACCATTTTAATTGTAATAAAAATCCAATCCAAGTTGTTTTATCGTTTTTTTTTCCCCTTGGCAGACGATTTTTTAAAATCTTTTAGGCGTTTGCTTTTTAATATAGTTATATAGCGATTTAAATGATTTTTATCCAGGGGCACATAATTTATACTGTTATGTTTTAAATATGGATTCCGGATCAATTTAATTTAAGTATTTCTTGTAGTTTAAAATAATAATATAGAGTTTATACATAAAATTCATTGTGTATGTAATTAATTATGTTAGAAAATTTTTGCGAAGTCCCAATGATATTTTTCTTTTTTAAATTGGGCTCATAAGACTTCAGAATTGCTCACTTTAATATACATAAATCTGAAAATATCCTAAAATCAATTTAGAAATTTTTTTTGAAAATAATTTATCAGTTGGTGTTCAAAGAGGAAATAATTTGATAAAATTAAGTTTTTAATAACGTGTTTCACCTTTTTTGGTTGAACAATAGATTAATTATATTATTTTGCATTAAAGTTTTATGTAATACATAATTTCCAATTTTGTAATATAAATTGTTTCCTAAATTAAAGGAAATAACATTTCAATTGAAAATGTTTTTCTTGGATTACATAAATTTTCAGGAATTTAAATTATCTGTTCCAAAAATCTAATTGTTTTATCCATAATGTGTTTGTTACTAGGAAATACCTAAAATAAGAATGTATGTTAGTATACTTAATTATTTTAGAATTAATTGTGGAATCTTTAAGATTGAAAACTTTTCTTAATAACTTAGAAATAATATATAGATGTAGCTGTTTTTATTTTGTTGTTGCCAAACTTCATGGTTTTACAAATAGCTCCTACCACCTGAAATTCTGTCTGCATAACCGTCTAGATGGGAATTCTACACTTTTTTGAAAACAGATATATCTTAGAGGTATTGGTTGCATTCCAGCCTTCTCCCTCCCCCAACATAGAAACACTTGCCAACAAGATAATAATTCTCAACCAGGTGGTCTGCGTCGTTCCCAAACAACGCTTCCTCTGCTCTTTTGCTTGTTTAATAAATTCATTCTGGTAACTGTAAACAGTAAATGGATGTGAGGGCCACCATATTGCGGATTGCTTATTTCGTTGTGAAGAAACTTATTTAGTACTTATTTATATTTACAATTATTTAATCTATTCTCATAAATATTATCAAATAGCATAAAGTATTTATTAGTCATTCTTATCATTTTAGCATTATTAGTTATCGCCACAGTTTGCCCACTTGCACTGTTTCAAAGATAGTGTTTGTTGTTCTTTCATGTATTACTTCAGTACTGAGCTTTGAGTAATTTGCTTGTATGCATTTATGATTCGAATTAACTATAATATTGTGGTTCCTGTTATAAAGTAGGAATTCTTAAAAAAAAGAAAACTTTTTTAAATTTAAAATGGCGTTTAAAAATGAAACTCCATTAAAATTTGTATTATATATAGCACTTTTTTTCTACACTTTATAGAGGTGTTAACATTTTATATTCTTGAAATTTTACACACTTTATATAAATCCTTTTCATTTATTGAATTTGTTTGCTGAATTAGTTTGGGGAAATTCTCATTCGCGGTTCGTATTGCAGCCACCGCATTTTTAATGTTTTGCCCTGTTATTTGCTATTTTCAGGCAGATGACTTTAATGTATTCATTTTTATGGAATTAGAAAACATAAAAAAATTAGATATTAATATTCATACTACATATATTCGTTTGCTATGATTTTTATTTTTTCCATATTAAATTTGGAAGAAAATGCTATAAAAGAAATCTCAAATTTTATTATCTTCTTTTATTTAAAATTTTTATTGGTTTCATCATTGGGTTAAGTCTCTAGTTATCTTCATATTTTTTTTATTGAATAATTACATAAAATTTGTATTTTATTTAGTATTTTCTTAAATAGCTGATAAATGTAAAATTTCTGGTCTAAATGTACTGTCAAAATTGTTAGTTGCAAACTTAATTGAAATTAATAATATTCTCTACTAAAGCTTTTTTTTACATTAATAGTTTTGCCAAGGTAATATAATTAATTTGTACGTAATAATTGAATTAATAATGCATAATTTCTGTACATATGGTAATATATAATTTGTTATTTTTTATTGTAAATAAGCACCAACTGTCAAAATGTGTAATGAAATATTATGTTTATCAAGAGTTAAGATTTTAATTTAATGAAAAGTAATTTCAATTATTTTTACAGGAAGTAATAAACGTAATAATCCATAATTTATGTATTTATCATAATGCAAATTTTTTTATTTTTTTTTGTTGCTAAATGCATTGATTATATTGATTAAGCAGTATCAAATTTCTCTTAAATTATAGTAAATGCATTGTCTGGGCATCATGAAATGATTATTTTATCTATTTTTTATATTTTAAATTTAATCAAATTTTTATGTAGCTGTTATAAAATTACGAAGTTATTAAAAAAATTTGTAGAAAGTATTTGGTTTTATATTGTTGAATTAAAATTATGAGACATTTTCTTGTCTTATTTACTTCTCTTACGATTTGTTTAAGCTGTAGTAAGGGTGGTCTAGTCTTGTTTTTCATGTAGTATCGCTATATCAATCGTTTAATCTGCAATAAGTATTAGTAAATTTGAAAATAAATTATCAATATTAAAATATATTATTATGTTATCTAAATCGCTAAATCTTTTCATTGTTTTATGGAAAATTCGAAGTATAAAAGTACTCCTGATTTGCGATTTTCACTTCTAAAAAATTTCCATTGAAACTAAACTTTACGCTCAAGTTTTGAAGAATTA
>JAPDSC010003187.1:0-35730 GCA_026290005.1 Latrodectus geometricus
GAAATCAAATATTTGTGAATTTCCATCACCACCCTTGAGGTATCACAGTGGTGTCGTTACCACTTTAGGCAGTGGTTTCCCCACAACGGTGCAGTTTTTATTTAAATATTTGGCAATACATTTTCATTTTAATGAAATTTTGATTTAAAATTTAATTGACTGCACAGTCATAGGCCTATTTCGCCATCAGTGTAATATTACACTGATTTCACATAAAATTAAATACAAGATATACAGATAAAATAAATAAACAAATTATGATATATAAATACAATTGTACAGAAAATGCATACAAAGCGCGAGCTCATCGAATAAACCCATATTTCGAAATCAATACCGAAAATTTAGACACAGATTACATTACTTTAGCCCAAAACTTCAGTCTATCTTAGAATTTGACCTCAATGTAGAATTGTAGATATCACCCACTTCGGTTTAGTCCAAAATCTAATCACGAGGCCCCGTTTCGACCGCTTTAAGCGAATCATTGACTCGACCACGCTGTGGGAGCTTTGAGTCATCGCTTCGCAGGCATCACCTACTTCGCTTTGAGCCAAATCTCGACCACATCGCGGGAATCAAGGACTCGACCGCATTTCGCGAAGGAATGACCTAAACATCCGAAAGACTACTTATTGCGAAAATACATCCGAAATCAAATATTGCTTACCTTATAGAAAGTAAAATGTTCTGCAAACAATAAGTTACTTAATGGACACTGCTTTGTCCCTGCTCCAAACATTCACAGGACTTGCTTGATCCGTTTGAAAGTTCATCTGCAAGGAAAACCATGGGAGAAACGATTTTTGCCAGCAGTCCAGATAACATTCATGGAAATAGTTTGCCTCTACTATAAAATAAAAATTTATACACATATGTAATATTTTTAAAAAAAAAAATTCTATTATATTCTATCATATCAAAAAAAATTCTATCATATGAAGAAAGTACAATTAATAGACAGTACAAGAGAGAGACGTAAGAAAAACGTGGGCACAAATAATATATAATAGTCTATGAGTTGATGGTCATATACACACAGAAGCTTTACATAATGCACATGAAGATGCAGTAACTACTTGCGAAATAATTCTTTCTAATTACCTTTAAGTAGCGGGTTCTATACTCAACCCAACACAAGATCTGTTCTAGTCTCTAATAGTAGCTCGAGCATGGTCGTGAATGCTAAATCCTCCAAACGAAGTGATACCTATGGGAGCCTTAAACTACCAGAGTAAACAATAAGCATTTTATACAATATTAGTGACAATACAATGAGCATTATACAGTCTTAAAATGTTATACTTACCGTTTACACAAATTCCCTTTAAACTGAAAGAAATGACCACACACACACATAATCAGATAAGTAAGAAATATTGAAGATTGACACAGAAAATAAAACAATAATGGATTAAAAAATTGCTGTGCATAAATTTTTTCAGACGAAATGAGTTTTTCCATGTATGCAAAAACTAAGTTTAAAAAAAAATGTATTCACATATTACAATTTATCAGCACTTCTACTATATAAATCATACATGGAAAGGAAATGCAGAAATGTTTTCTGGGGAAAAAAAAAAAAACCGAAAATTTAAGAATGAAAAAATCATTATATAGTTACATATGAAGTTACATAATGAAGTTTTTCCGCAACGAAGAAGGTAAAAAAATTAAAGTTCGTGTACACTTGAAGAATCAATCAATTTAAAACAACGAAGTGTTCATTAGAAAAAAATTATTATTTATCTCATTAGTTTTAACATATTTTGTTAAATAATGAAAACACAAAGAATTTCCACTTCACACACATACATGTATTTTAAAACACTAAAACACATGTACATCGTAAATAGTAGATTTAGTATGAATTCTGTAACATTTATCATTATAAATGTTTTACACTTTCATTACAGCATAAAAACTGGGGATTTCAAATCTGAAAAAGAATGTATTTTTTTGAGAATCAGTTATGTGCAACATGTTACTAATACCAGGGTTGCACACATATTAAACTCAATGTCACACATACAGCAATACCATCGTAAAGCATATCGATATCATATTCTTATATTTTGAGAATTTAAATCTCAGAAATATTTTTAGCTTTCTTTTCATTAGTCTGGGATTTTTTCATAAGTCAGAGACTTAGGAATACAAATATACTAATCAATATGCATAACTGGCTGCAAGAGCAAAGGGTACATTTTGATACAAAAAGAAAACCAGTTTAGTGGAGCATATTACTCACATAAATCAGATATTGCAGGTTCTAAATAAACAATTTATCGCACAGTGTTAAAAATTACAACTATTAACACCACACAATTATTTTTTCATAACTTTCCCCAGTTAGATATTAGAGAATCTGATGGTGAGATTCAAATTCGATAACTGCAAAGTGATACAAATATTTTAAACACGCAATGGAAAATCACTGACAACATATTTATAACACATACGAAACTGCAAGGGAAACGTTTCACACGATTCCAGTAAAATAAATACGATAAATATAAAATGAAGAAAACTTTATTGTGGCGAGACATACTCAGATTTTAGAAAAATTCAAATGGCGGAAAGATTCTAAATCCAAAACATGAAAAACAATCACTAGGAGACATTACTATTATTTATATGAACATGTGTAGATTTAATGTTCACGAAGAAATAAGCTCTCAAACACATTTGACAGAGGGTAACTATAAAAAAACTTATTGTCAGGGGAAAATTTAATATTTACTAAAAGGCAATGACATTACGTACATGCTTAAATAAGAAACATTTCAGATAATTATAATCAATTATTAAAACACATTCATTTAACCGAATAGGAAGTAAATATGTGCAGAGAGAAAACGCCATTCTCAGTTTCGAGAAACTAATGGGGAAATTTTAAATCCGTGAACAATATTTATGGTAATACAATACTATCAAGAGTGGTAAAAATTATATACAAGTACAGTAAAAATATAAAATAAGCATTTATAAAAATATAGAATAAGCATATTATACATATACGCACAATTAGAATGAATAAAGCAAAGTGCATCTTACAGTGACCCTGAAATCGAATCTTTAAGTTATAATGTTTGCAAAAATCAATATATCTTAGAATTACACATAGAAATAGGGTGACTTGTAAGAAAACTATAATTTCTTAAAAACTTTACAGTAAATTATTTACACCCATAGGTTGGAAATTATACTATTGACATAACACTTACACAAAAAAATAAAATTCAAAACAGCTCTCATAATACATTCAAACAAATTCTTTTTTAAGTATGTAGAAGTATGACACATAAGGATGTTAACGTTTGAAAATTATGAACACGTAACTTTAAAAGCTTAGTTAAAGATTCTTATTCGGATTTAACCAAACAAGAAAGGTGATGATTCAATAAAATATTTTCATAAATCAATACTAGTGTAACAGACCGGACAAAAGTACTCTTGCTCAGGCTGTTCGGGTAACGATTAATCATTCGTTTAGAGAATACACACAGATCAAAGAGACCAAGGAACGGTAATATAAAGATTCACACACAGAAACCGAAGCATTTTCCCCCAACATATTAATTCATAATAATTTTGTAACTTACACTTTTATGAGCATTTATGAATTCTCTTATAACAACCTGAAAGGGAACACTACAAGGAAGAAGTTTATGAATCAGCACTTACCCTAAAAATCAGAAACTATGCTTTTTTGTATTCAAACAGAGGACCAGTTTTGTTAAAGAACATATACTACACATTGTTTAAATATTAGAATGATTAAAAATGTTCAAGAGCTTACTCTGTTGCAAAATTAATTCCAATCCGTTAAAATGTTTACTTAAAAAATATAAAGACACCCATCTGAAAATAAGTTGTTTTTTAAATTTCTTTCAAGTACATTTATAAAAGCCAAACCCCGAAAATATGGATGTGTATAATTGTTTAAGACTTCTATAACACAATTTTTACCAAACTATTATTGCTTGCACTGTACAAGTGCTTCATAAAGTTTGTATGTTTTTATGATAATTTTGTTAGTTTGTATATTTTTATATATTTTTATATATTTTGTATATTTTTTTGTTTGTTTGTATATTTTGTTAGTTTATATTTTTTTACGCATATAATACTTAATCATGGGTGAGTAAAATATTAAATTAAACATTTATAGACAAATATCAAATGGGTGAATAAAAATTCAATAAAAAGCTTCCATAAAATTTCCATAAAATGAAAAATACTTAAAATTACGACCATTACACTCATCTAAAAACATAATTATCAAATTCAGGCCCATCAGTATAAATGACAATTTTAGTACAAGAAACTCAATTTATGTGAATAAAATCATATATTTTTTAAAAGTTTATACTTAGAGTAATCATTCCATTATTTTTTTGCAGAAGATTTCACTCGTATCATAAAACGATAATGGCTGCTGCATTGTTAAGCATTGAAAAGATTCTAAAAATCAGAAAATCGATAATAAATACAGGAGCTGACAGTTAAAATGCAACATTGTAAAATCTAGGTTTGCATAAGGACATATAAATTATTTAAAATACCAGAGTGAATATTGAAGCAATAGCTAAGATATTTATGGTTCACATTTCATTTTAACATAAAAACGTTTTCTTAACAATTTGTTTAATCAGCTATGTAAACGGTATTGAACATAATTTTAGCCCCAGACAGGAAAAGCTATATTTTTGAAATTTAATATAGAATTAAATCAACAGGTATATGAAAATGCTTTTTTTAAATAATATTTTCCTGGCAAATAAAAACAGAAGTTTATATGAATTGCAATAAAAGCACGAGAAGGTAAATGTGAACGTATTTGAAAATGTATAATCTTATAAGAATTTTGTTTTTAACATTTTGTGACAGTAATAAATATAATAAATTTAACAGATTGCCAAGAATATGAAAATTCAAGCATTCATAATATTTATTTTAATGGAGCACTGCGTTCGAACTTGAACAGCAACATTTCGTGGTTTCGAAATTCCTAATGAAAATATTCATATAATGAAGAGATTCGTCTTAAAAATAATATTTTAAAATACTTTTAAAAATGTAATACTATATTATTCTAGTTAATATTTTTTACAATACAATGAAAAAATTTCATTTCAACGGTAGCTTAATCAGATAATTATATGGAAAAGTTAAGTTACTTAGAAAAGTAAAAGCTTACTTTTATAAACTGGAATGTGAAGATAACTAACAATTGAGAAAATATTTTGAAGAATACTTTAGACAATGTAAAAACAACACACACACACTTTATATATCCAAAACATTTCCCATATAATCACACTACATAACAAAAATTAATTTAATTCTGGCTGTTGCCAAATATCTATGTGCATGTATAATTGTAATTTTTATAAATATAGAATTCTACAATTGTGGTCAAGAGGTGGCAATTTCAACTGATATTTATCCAAAGGATTAGTAAGCAATTTTTATTACGAAGGATATTGATCAATACTCGAGCCTTTTTACTTAGATTTGAATTCAGAATTAACGAATTGTAAATGTATGAAAATAGATGCTGTTATGTTACTGCAATTTATGCCCCTTTGGCGATGTGGACAAAAAGCAAATGAGTACCTGTGTATGTGTATTTTCAGATTGAGTGTATCATCGTATTGAAACCGCTTAATAGATTATTGAAAATAATACAAAATAAATATTCACTTATCCATGTACCAATAATTTATACCCAACAAACAATGAAAAAATTACATGCATGACAGCACCCATTGTATTTTAGACTCTTTGGCAGCAAGGACGAAGATCGAATAAGTAACAGTACAAGTATATTTCAGACCGACTGTATCATCTCATTAAAATTGGTCAACTGGCCATCGGAGGTTATATAAAATAAACTTATAAAAATTCATGTAACGATAATTTATATCCAACAATCAATCATTAAATTATATATTCATTAGCACCCATTTGAAATCAGTCCTGTTGACGACGTGTATGAAAGGGAAAAGTGTACCGGTGCACGTGTATTTTCCGACCGACTGTATCACCTCATTAAAATTGCTCAATAGTCTATCGGAGATAATATAAGAAGGAATTTGTAAGAATCCATGTAACAATAATTTATGTCAACAATCAATAAAAAATGTTATGTGCATTAGCACGCACTTTATTTTAGCGATTTTTCCGACGTGAAGGTTATTCAAATGGCCACTGGTGCACGTGCATTCTCTTATACCGATAGTGTAATCATACTGATAGTCCATAAGATTTGCAGTTCTGAAAAACTGTTAGTTTTGCAGCGTAATGTTAGTCTACAATCAGTGAACTGAAGCACTTCATTGAATCGCAATATTATATCTGAGGAGAAAGAACAATCTTAAAATAAATATCCTGACTACCCTGAATCCATGTAAAATTATCTTCACATTCAATTGTAAGTTATTATTTTGTTTTGCATAACAGTGAAAATGTTTCTAATAAAACTGTAGGGGAAAAAGAGTTTGTCTGGTTGTGAAGTTCTCGAAAAGTAAAGTTAGCAGGTTTGAATTTGTATAGAGAAAGAGTACTGAGTGGATAAGAATCCTGAATGGTGGTTAGTTAGAATTAAATTTCAGAGTTTTATGTTGCTTAGACATATGGAGACAGTGTACTCTGTCTTGTATTTATATAGTTCTTTAAAGATTATTTTAAATTTCTTGAAACTACTGTTAAATATCAAATATAATCAGGCACAAGTTCTTTGCCTAGATTTATTTTGATAACATAACGGATGCATTAATAGTTGAAGACAGATATTTTATGGATCATCTTAGAAAGATATGCTGTAATGAGCGAAATATTAATAAGCATTTCAAAGATGAAACTTCTAAATATGCATATGATAGCATTAATCATAGCTTCCAAAAATGCCGTTCACACAGTACAGCACTCATCGTCCTGTTTTCCACCAGCTTAAAATCCCAAAAAATAACTTTAGGGTGTTCTTGTCTAAGTATTTTCCACAATCTGTAATCCATAAATCATTCTCATTAATTTGTGACATATACATACTCAAATAATAATGTAAGTAAATCAAATCCTTATTTTGTATGACTTCCAAATTTTTGTTTCTAGTTAAACAGAAAATTTCTGTGCCGAATGCATAAAAATTTATATCATAATTTGATCACCAGCATACAACAAAGGCAATTTTTCATTTCAGTTTTATGATGACAGCATTTAAAATTAATTTAGATTATTAATGCTTACTTGAACTTCATGTCAAGTTACTTGTGCTATAATGTAATTCTGACGCAATAACGAAATTGGGCTCACATCAAGAACGATAACGAAAGGATTTTTCTCATTTTTTAGAAATTGTCATCTACACATAACAGCTGGCAGTAGAAAAAATAGGTAAAGAATGGGATTCTTCCTAGATTTATATACCGACCGTATGATTTGTTTTAAAAAAATTATATATTTATTATAGTTTTCGATTTTAGCAAAAAAATAAATAAATAAATAAATAAAAATAAAAAAATAAAAAAAATAAAAACATTATTTATCCCATGAACATGTGTATGTCTTTACTGACACGCTGGCAGTCAGGAAATGCATTAATAGCAGATTAAAAATAATTCCAAATAAATAACTTGGAAAGTAAGAAGAATATATTTTCAAGCATTCACTATCTTATTCCATTTGATTTTAGTTCATTTGCACTTAATATTTCTTTTCGCGGTGCAAAACAGCTTATTGAACAATACTTAGAGAAAATTGTGGTGAGCTGGGTAATTAGTGCCTATATTCTAGTAATCAGAAGGTAGTGAGTTCAAATCACGACCCAGCGGAAGATCTAACAAGTTCACTCAGGGGATCTGCGACACGTGAAATATTTCGTGGTTGCAATGTACTCCATGTTAAATGATACTTTTGAGGGTGGAAGACCAAGTCTGTGGGCCTTCTTGGTAAAATTAATCAATCCTGGGAGTTTTTATAAAATTAATTGATGATTAAAAATAAAATATCATTTCATTAAATTCATGCGGCGTTTTTTTAAAAAATAAACATTTATTTCGATTAAAAAATACTAACTTTTTGAAGCCCGAAACAATTGTAGAAATATTTTTCTAACTGAAAAGCGAAAACACACAAGCGTAAGGAGAAAGGAGAATATTTTTGTTATACTTTAAAAATAAATTTTATAATTTCCCTCTATAAATTTTTGTTTCTTCTTTATTTTGCGAGTATCAAATGAGAGATTGTTTTACTTTTTCCTTAAATTAATGCTAATTTCCGCCAAGCATGTTGAGGTTAACTATAGAGTAATGTGCTGTATGACATAAAAGTACTATCAAAGATGCAGAATTATTAAGACAAAATAGTTTCCAAAATATTTATCTTTATTATCTTCTTTAGCTTTCTTCACATCTTTTTATCTTTAGAAAATAAAAGTTATATTTTAAAATTCTATTTGATATTCAAATTAAATAAAACTCTTTCTATGTGAATATAGTGAGAAAAAATTGAAAATTATTTCTCGTAAGTAATTTTCTTGTTCAAACATAAGAAATATCAATAATTTCTAATAAACAAATGAACTTAAATGTATAAAAATAACTTAAAATAAATAACTTAACTTAAATACGTTTTTCACATTTTCATATAAAACGAAATAAATTTCCGAACAACCCAATATTTTATATTTTGTAGAAACTAGACATTTGAAACTACAAGAAACTGTTAACATTAAATAATATATGGCATTTTTTACAGTTAAATAAATTATTTATGATTCATGGCTTGTATAAATGTTTTGCAATACTACCAGCAAAGTGGCCAGATTTTATCAAATTATGTTTATATCAAATACATGATAAACAGCATTTTCCGCTTATTTTGAAAAGTTTATGTATTTGCGACAGTTCTGAAAAATTAAAATTTATATTTGATTGGTTAATTGATAGCTATTTAATTTCAGAGTATGGTAAATTATATATTGGGTGCGGATTAAATAAAAAACTATATCAGGATGATTCATTACGAATATTTACTATGTAATCACTGATATGTTTTGACATATGTGAAGGTAGATCCTACCACAAAATATAAGTAGTAAGAACTTAGTTTACTGCATAATGACATGGTAAAATTAAATAAATTGCCCCCAATAGTGTATTTTTCTAAATTAAATATTTAAAACTAGCAAAATAATAAAAAGCTATCAATTGGTTGAAAAATATAAAGTATGCATATGGGATTTCACTTATAGAATACCAGTTTCCTTCAGTGTCTAGACTATATGTTCCAAGATTTTCAACGTATTTTAATTTTTTTTTCATGTATATTCATGTTACTTCTCATTATATTCATCATAAATTTAATTATTTATATTACCTAATATATCATAAAATATTAACATTAAAACACTTTATTACAATTATATAAATTTTTATTTATTCCATTAAAAATTCTTAATAACTATTTATTATAACTCATCTTTATTAAGTTAATAACTTTGTATTATAAACATGTAAAATGTATCATACTTGTAGCTCATTTTATTAAAATGATCAAAACTTTGAATTAAAAAATTTTAAGTTTTTATAACTGAGAATATTTATTTTAGCTTAACATAAATATTCTCAGTTATAAAAACTTAAAATTTTAACTGAGAATATTTATGTTAGCTTAACCTTTTCCTATTCAGAGTAACATATTTTTCTATCGGAAAAAAATATAACTTTAATTAAACATTAATTTATTAATTTATATTTATAAATGAGTATACTGAAACTTAATTTATTGAAAATATTTCTGAAATTATAAATACAATCTATTATAATAAAGAAGTAAGCTAAAAAACAAAATCAGGAAAAATTTTAGTCAAATTTGAAGTTATCCATTTAAAATGATTTTTAAAATTCTGTTTCAAAGCCATCTCTTAAATATAAGGGAATGAAATTGGTTTTAATAATACTTTTAGTTTTACTTTATATCTTTAAAAGATAGTGTTCACTGTTCAATTCTAGAATAAAGATTTTGAGTATAAAATTGAAATTTTGCTTACCTACTAAAGTTAATTAATTTAAATTAATATTATTGATCTCCAGATCAATATCACTTATTCGTGATTCATAATTGTATAAATGATATTATACATAAAAATATCTAGCATTTTTTTTGTTTAGTTTTAATTATATTTTTAATTATCTGAAACTTATGGAACAGTCAAACTACTTTTGATTACTTTAAAGATTCCGCTAAGAGAAAAAGCCCATTCTTATTATATCTTCATACACTATTAAAGCAAGAGGAAAACCAATAATCTAACGCGAGTGTGTTTACAAAAGTCCTTAGGTGATGCTTAATGATAAAAAAAGCTTATCTAGAAAGAAAATTTAAGTTGAGAAAATGAACTCTTAAAAGAAGCAAAGCAGTAGCTTCTTCATTGATTTTTTTCATAAAATCATTACTGTTTTGAACGATTTCATTTATTTCCGGAAGAATGAAAATGAATAAGCTCCTCTTTTTCAAACTTGAATTGAAAAATTGAATTTATCTTAAAATAATAGATATTTTCCCTTTTTCAATAAAATATTTACTTTTAATTTATATTTCAAATACTTTTAATCAGTATTTTACGGTTAAAATGGCAAAATAATTAATATGACTTGTTATTTCAATAAAAACTAATAATAAAAGAGCGAATTTTTCTTTAAATGAATTCTATAAAATTATTTATGTAAATATATTTTAGACTAATAAACATTATGGTAACTACAGCACAGTTATTATAACAGCTATGATTAAAAAAATATCAAAGCTTTTATTTATAGGGATTAATTAAAAAACCATGCATTTCATTCAAAAGGTATTCATCATGTTCTTTAAGAACAAATACTATTAATGTTACTTCATTTCTTAGTTGCTTAAAAAAATCTAGCAATTTATTTTATCTCAATATATTCAACAAATTTTCATCCTGCTAACAATAATTCACTAAATTGGCCAGTTTTAAAAATTATGTCATTTTATCCAATTTTCCTTCAAGATTTTTTCTATTAATTTAGTTGTAACTTCAATTTCTAAGTCCTTGAAAATTTTGCAATGTTATAAAAATATTTAAGTCCAAAGGCGTAAAGGTAACTTTTCTTTTTCCCATAGCATCGGTCTTAACCTTTGTCCTTGAACTGAGCAAAATCAACGAAGCCTTTCGTATCGCTGAATGGGATCGATAAAACTGTGCACCAGGCATCCTTGGGAACTAAACACTGGGGATTCGGGCTTTAGTCCGAGCACCTAACTGAGACATATGTTACACACCCTTGAGTCCTTGGTCAAGAAAAAGAGGCATTGTTGGTCATGTCCCCTGCCCCTGATGGGCTGTCATGCCACATTTTAATGTATAAAATGCTTGTAATTTTACAAAAATGTCTATTACTCTGAATAATATTGCATACATATACATTATGACTCTTAATGTTTAAAGTTGTCGCTAAATTATTCACCACATAATGTTTTTTAGCATAAAGATTTCCTACAATTTACTTCTAGTCCCTATTATTTCATTTATTGTTCGATAATAATATTCAGTATAATATTTTAATACTTGTTCTTGTACGTAAGAATGTTTTCTATATCTTGATTGTAGCATCTTTATATTTCTGGTAAAAAATTTTAAAAAAATTCCGAACAGCAAATTGTTTATTTAGTTAAGTATAATCCTTAACAATTTTCTCTGAATATAGTTGCTTCTATGTAACTTAGTTCAGAAAAATACATCATTTATCACAATTATTTTAAGAAATATAAGTATTTCTTCAGTGGTCATTTCAAACCGGAAAGATCATGTCTACTTTGCTGAACTATACAGATCAAACTATACACAATAATTTCATGTACATCTCCATATAAATTGTTATGCGTGTGAAAGATGACCTGTACACTACCCAATGAAATTTAGTTCTAAATATGTAAGATTTTAAACTCATATCTTCTCTTGAATAAAATTTTCCTTACTTGTGCTGGATATAGCTAAGATTTTAATTGAGAACCTTGCACTAATAAATGGTTTCCTTTAATTTACATATTATATTCAAAATATTTGTCCCCAATAAACTACCTATTATTTTTTTAACTTTTTAAATGTCATTCATTTTATTTGAAAGTATGCTACTGAAAATTGGTTTTACATCTCGTAATACTTTTTGTGGCTCTTATACAAAACCGTAAAATATATTTTCAGTTATTTTGTCTGGGGAATTATTCCTCAAGTATCTCATGTAATTTCCAAAAAACATTAACATTTTTCAAATATTTTATTTGTTTCTAATGGTGGGCATTCTTGAGCAAGTATAATACATTAGCCCATTAGCCGCAACAAGGTCGGAAACTGCTACTCATTTTATCGTTACCTGGTGGGCACCTCTGAACCAAGTCACGGAGTTACGAGTAACATCGCCCATGCCACAAACCCGTTTATAGGGCGGTCCACCTTCATCCATCATCTGAGGAAAGGACAAGAAACACAGAGAGAGAAAGAGAAAGTACATCCATTCCCGAGCCGGGATTCGAACCCAGGTCCTCCCTATCCGTAATTAGTTATACTAACCACTAGACAAGTTGGATGGCTTAAATATTTATAAAATTGTATATATCACTGTTATTTTGTATTTTCATTTGAAAGCATAAATCCTTTCAAGTTATTAAATTTGATTGTTTACTTTCTCTTTCTAAGATAACTAAATACATTATTGCATCATCTTAAGAGCTGTTAAGTTTACTTTGAATTGGGTAAACATCACGTTAACAAGATTTAAAATATATTTCAGAAATTTATAATTTTTTATTACATATAATTACATTTTTGATAATAATATATAATTAATATAACGTTTATTATAATGTTATTAGGCTTTTCTAATTCCTCAGTAAGTATTTGAACAATGTATATAACAAGAGGCATTTTATGCTATGTCATTCAATCAATTACAATAATAACTTATTTTCAATCAAATCATTTCAGAATTTATGATCACTAAATAGATATATTTTACCAACTTGTTCAATGTCCCTTTTCAGATAGTTCTTTGCAGTATTCTTCCAAGAAATTACTTGATGATAGTATGGTATTTTAGAAATCTTTTCCTTTTCTATTTTTTCAAATAAGTGTTTCAATTTCAATTTCCACAATAGATTATTCAACTAATTTAAACGTTATTTGTTTTTCAATATTATAAACAACTTAGTTTTGAATTTTATATTAAGTTATTTTTATTAAGTTATTATATCAAAGTCGTACTTCCACCCTCGTGGGGAGTAGGGGCTCTATTCAAGATCATTTGCCCAGTCCCTGACGAGCAAGTTAGGTTTCGCCCAGTGTCATAATTAACAACACCTCGAGAACTATTTTTATTAAACTATGTTGCTTAGCTCATTCTCAGTTTGTCGACTATAGCTAAGACTATAGTCACATTTTTGGAGGTTTCTAAAAAAATGTGCCTTAAAAATAGACAAAATATTAATATCCTTCACTTGGTCTTGACATATGCTTCGTTTGTACATAATTGCCAACTTAGTTTGATTCTTTATTATGTAAATTATTTCAATTAATGACACAACTGAAATAATGTGGTTGAAATTTAACTAAAATCATAACAGTTATAATAAAATATTTTTATCGATTATATATCTTATTTGGAAGGCTTAGTGGTATTACAATCGGGAACATATTTGCTGCAGTTTTTTTAATGTTTCGAGTGCTTGTCAGAAATTTTAGTTTATATTTTTGTGAGTTATTTGACATTCTGCATTTTACGCAAAGGATTTTAGGACATAAAGGAAGTTGAAAGGTAAATACTTGGGCGGAAATGAAATGTAAATTGCTATGGTTTGTGACTGTTTTCCCTTTTCCTTCTACGCAGCCCTGAACTTTACTTTGTTATCGCATTCGCAGAACTCAGAAAACACGTTTTTTGTTGAGAGTTTATCGAAATAATTCGAATTTGAAACACATCTGTATCTTTCTTCTTTTCAATGGCATAGTTCTTTCAAATGTATAATTTTCTTAGATTTAATAAACATTTTCCTAATTTATTTATATCAATCAATTCATATCAATTCGAAAATAAACACTGAATCACTATTCTGAATTAAAATTTGTATCACATAATTTGATATGCATCTTTTAATTCAGCGATCATAAATAGATATGGAAACAAATGTATAAACTGACTGGTTGCTGAAACATTAACATTTATCGTTTTTCAAATATTTTGCATTATTAAAAAATAAAATTATATAAGCTAATCTTGGGATACAGCTAAAAAAGTAAATGACTAAAAATTAAAAAGCTGGTAGGCCATCTAATTATTAAATCCTTATGTTATTTTCCCTTTTATTTTAAATGAATATTACTTCATTATTGCTGAAAGAGTATATGAATCAATTGTTGTTTTTTGATAAGAATTGATTCAATTTTTGAACATTAAATACATTTCTTTTCAATTCTCTAAATACCACTTGCAATATTTACCTAAATTTTACTTATGTAGAATTATAAAGGCAGTTTTGTCGATTTCATATTAGAAAACAAATTCTGCCATTAATCTCCTGGTATATTTTAAAAACATTTCTCTATAGTTATCGGTAAGAAGGAATATTCAGATTATTAAATTTGCTTGAAAACTATGACATGTAGATGAGAAGTTTGTATTTAACAGAAAGCAACTTTATTAAATATTTTAAGTAATATTATTCATGATATTTCATACTTGTAAAAAAGTCAAGAATAAAATTCATTATTTTTAAAACTGTATAATTTATATATATTAGCGATTAATAAGAAAATGGAAAATATATTGATAGTGTATTAATATTTAACAATGGATCAATATTTTTTATCATAGAAAATTCTCCTTCAATATTCAAGGAACAAAGCTTTCAAATTTCAATAGAGATTGAAGAAATAAATTATGAAAGTACTAGAAAAATGATTAGATAAGTAAAAATGACAATTGAATCAACTAAAGCAAAAAATAAGAATCAAAATAAATTGTCATGAGAATTTAACATATTGATTCGATTAAAACAGGGAGGCATATTACCTATATTTTTGTCCAATGGATGCTTGGAAAAAGCGATGCGCAACACATTGTAAGATAGAGGCGGTTCAAATTTCGACAGAATGGCACAATTTTTGGCAATTTAGAATTATGTAATTTCGATTTCTGGAAGCAAGAATGTCTTAATTCAATTATTTAATAAATTAGATAATGAGGCTAATGGCTTTGGATTAGAAACTAATATAAAAAGGCAAAATATATGAAAATGCATTGTAAATAAACAGGTACAGATTAGTGCAGAAACTATGTTTAAAATAGTTACAGAGTTTAAGTATCTGATTTTAATTTTCACAGAAAATTATGATATGATTCCAAAAATCAAACAAAGAATTAATGGAGGTAATCGTAGGTTTTTCTGCATTACAGAAATTAATGAGCCATAAAGTATAAGACACGGAAGAAGACACTAGTGTATAAATCTCTAATTAAACCAGCTTTTACTTATGAACCAGATACTTTCACTTTAATTCAAGAACATGAAAAGATATTCATAACCTGTGAAAGGAAGGTTTTAGTAGCCGTATTATTCAAAAGGGGTGATGTTTGAAGGAAACAATACAACAAGGAAATTCCAAAACTGTTTAAATGAAAAAATGTAATAAACCATATAAGATAGAAAAGAATCGAATGGTTGAGACAAAGGAAGATAATGAATGACAACCTTTCAAGTTCAGTGCTAAGATCAACGATAGATCCAGAAAAAGATGGTTAGATGATGTTGAAAAGGATCTAAAGAACAAATTGGAAAGCTAATGTACGAGACAGACTGCTTTGGAGTCGAAGTATTAGGAAGGTTATGGTCCAAGGTGAACTGCAGTGCTGGGGAGTGAATTAATAGAAAATAGAACAATTTTATAAATATTTTAATAACTTTTTCGTAATCAATGCATCGCACTTATTTTCACATTGAAATATAATTTAATTCAGATTTTTTTTATAGGCAAATGAATTGTAACTTTAAGAATTGCAACAACTTTTTCAGAAACTTATTGCAAAACAAAAAAGATAATGCAAAACAAAAAAAGAGAATGCAAAACAATAAAAGACAATTTTATATATCGTTATATTTGTTTGTTTGCTTGAAAAATATGTGAATATTCTTATTACAACAAGTATAAAAACACAAGTATAAAGAATTAGGGACAATATATACTTTATTGGTTAAGTGTACTTTTTGTTACCTTACTTTTTTAGAGATTTAGTGAAAACAGCAACATATCCGAAGTTTTATTTTAATTCTTGTTTGATAAAATGTTCCGTTTCATTTTATTTCGTATTTCTTGAAGATATCATGTGTAATTTCGACACAATTAATATAAATTTTATTTTATTTAAAAATTCATATATTTTTTAATAATATACCATATCTAATTAGTTTATCATCAGAAGTGTTTTAAAGGAGGCAGGTGCTATTTCAGAGTTGATAAAAATATCTTACTAACAAAATTATCCTAATCATTTTAAAAAGAATTTTCCTGCATTTATGTTGATTCTAAGCAAATAGAGTATTTTTATTAATTCTGTTTGCAAATTATTTCATGTATTTATGAACTTGGATTCCCCTTTTTATCCAAAAAAGCTTATATTTCATGCGAAAATCTACCTTAATTAGTTGAATTATCCAAATGCATAGAATAATCTCATTAAAAACTGTTGACCATATAACTAAACAGAATAATTTATTAATTCATTATTAAACTGTATAGAAACTCATACGTACATATTTAAAATAATAAAATTATTATCATTACATTTTTTGATAATCTAAATGTTTTTTTTATTTTTATTTTATTGGAATATATAATAATATGGCTTCATGAAATATGTATAATAATAGCTTCATGGACTAAATCTTATCAAAGTATTACAATTTATGCATTTTAAGAGTTTGTAAAAGGGAATAATTGTTTCTGTTTCATTTTTAAAAAATACAAAATGCTATCCATTCCTTTAATGTTAATGATCTAAAGTTTGATTACAACTTCAGGCTGACAATGAAATAAACATTAAACTATAAACGTGTTGACAAAGATGTCACATTTTTTGCTGTCATGAAAAGTTTGATATTTGTTTTTATTCTAATGTAGGACCAAATAAAATTATCAAAGAATCATGAAAAGATAATTACTCATATATAACTAATTTAATTTTGATTATTATAATTTAAAGTTACCTTGATTATGTAGGAAGATATTTATGGAATATTAAAATCCATTTAACATTTCAGATAATTATTGAATTTTATTATCGATAAATTTCTAATAAATATTTCAACGAAAGTAAACTTTATAGGATAATTTTGCATTACTGATAATTAATTTTGTTTTTCTTGTAACTTTATTTATAGGATTTTTATCTAATAGTTTAGTCTAAAGTTTGTATCTAAAACATACATATATATATACTCTGATTAAATGAAAAATATATAATGCTTCTTACTCTATTTTCTACAAAAAGTTAAATAAAATATAGTTAAGATCCCAAGAAAAATATATCAAACTATTCTCACTTAAATTATTAACGCAATCGTTAACGTTAGGAAAGTAATTTACAGATTAAAAATTTAAAGAAAACTAAGTCTGCGAAAATTATATTTTAAGACAAAGATCTTAGAAACAAAAGAGGTACTTGTTTTCGAATTGTTAAGAATATTTTAAAATTTAAGCAATGGCAAAAATATAAACATTTTCCCAACAAAAGTCGTGTAGTGTGCTGTCAGCTTATTTCTCCTTCTATGAAGAGTTCTCACAGCTCTTGAAGAGTATGTTTATGACGCTTATTTCCTTTAGGATGTATGATTTACTAGACTTAAGTCCAGACAATGTTTTCCTTCCTTTCATATTTTGTCTGGAGACGTCTTTCAATAAAGTAAACACATATTTGAGTTTTATTTATAATAAAAAGCATCTGTTTTTTTATGTAAACAATGATGGAAGAAATCCAATGTGTGGTCGGTAGTTTTTCGGTATTTCTTTCCATTACATTATCCAAAGTATTTTTTTTAAAGAATAAAATGACATTTATATTACTTATTTTCGATTACGATTAAGATATTTTACTTGAAAATCATGGTTTTAACAAAAATATTTTTGATATTGGTAAAATATTTTCAATATAAATCATTACGTTACACTGATTCTTTCCATTACATCGTCCAATGTATTTTTCTTTTTTAAAGAACAAAATGATATATTATTTATTTTTTACTATAATTGAGATATGTTACTTGAAAATGACAATAATAAAAACTAATTTTTAATATTGAGAGAATATTTTTAATTTAAACCATTATGTTACACAGATTTCAATCACAAAAGAATAGCAAAGTTACATGAAAATGTATTCATTTATAAGCATATGTATAAAATAAATCTAAGTAGAATAAGAAAATATTATTTTCTTTGCGTCTTATTTTTCATCGTACGATATATATCATATATAATTAAGATAACAATATCTAATCTATTCTTATAATTATTCTTTATATTAACAATATTATCGAATTAAAATGTGTGTTACAAAATTTAAAATTTATTGCATCAATATTAAAAGATTTAAAAATATGAATATATTTCATTAATAATAATTATAATAATTATTAGTATAAATACTTGTAAAATAACTTTATTACATTTCCTGAAACATAAAAGAAGTATAATAAATAACAGATAAAGATATTTATTTTTCGTTTAACTTTTCCTTATAAGTGATTTATAAAAAAAAATTTATAATTTCTTAAAACTCCTTTTATTAATTAAACTTTTTCAAACTTGCAAAATTAAAAAGTAAATAAATATTTTTCCAATTTAAAATTTTAAAATTTTGTTAAATTATGTTAATTTTGAAATTTATCTCTTTTCTGATATAGATTAATAAAAAATTCATTGTACGCTATCCATGTAACTAACTTAAATAGAAAAATGATTACTTTAAATTTTTTGGATTTACAAATTTTGTATAAAGATATTTTTCTATTAAAAATGGAAGAAAATCTTCAATCACATTGATTTATTAATCTGAAAATACATTTAAGTATTCCTTTTTTGTTGAATCTTTCACGTGAATCAATAATATATGAGTTTTGAATTTTTTGGGATATTTTCAAGTATTTATATCAGAAGAATAGCAATTTTCTTATACATTTCTACAACTAATTGCTGTATAAATCCGGCTATATTACATATTTTTTATATCGATCTTTAATTTGACTTTCCTGGTGACTTTTCCTAGGCCAGCTCTTTTTTGCTGCGTTTTTTCCTCCATCCACATAATTAGGATTGTAACCTTTCGAGTATTCAAATTATCAGTTTGATTATGACTTTCCACTTCCGGAAGGGTTGGAAAAACAGGTAACGAGGAAAATGTGAGGAGAACCAGAAGAAGCAAGTCTGAGAAAGGAAAATGTCTTTACTATTGAAGTAAAAATTCTAATATGAACAAAAAAGTAAATATCCTACAAAAAATGTAAATCTTGGTAGAAAGTTCTATTTCTGAAAAACCTGATGAATCCCTCAGAATTTCATCGAACTCCAGTGATCTTCATCGAATTTTGTCACCCTTATAAGGCGAATGATTCTGAATGTCATGATGCCCAAAGAATTGATACTTGTAACTTTCTTCGGAAGAGCTGATGGTTTTGAATTTCAAGATCTCTATGTTAAATGTGATAGCCAGAAGGTGTATATTGAATACTTTCGAAACTGCAAGTCTTCTTCAGTGCTTGCAAGTCATCAATATAGGTATCGTGTCAAGTGGTATAGAGATGGTGAGATATGTCGTGGCAGACGCGATATTGGACGTCCACACATAATTACAATGCCGACATTGGAGGCTGCTCATCTGGGTAAAACAAGAAAAAGTTCAGTGCACTTACCATTTTTTCGTCTGCTTTTCTACTCTACATACTACATTGCATTCAGACGTCAACTGAACCATTGTCTGCTCATCAGTGTTATTTCATCAAGTAAGTCTCCTTCAGATGTCTTGTGTCTTTAATGATGTTTGAACCTCTATTAGTGTAAAATATATTATTAGTGCCAACATTATTCAAGTATTTATCATATGTACTCACAAAAACAGTTGGAGAGCAGCCAATGAACTGTATAATTATATAAGTATTTGTTCCAACTCCTTTTGCCATCATGATTTAATATCTGTTAAAGTAAATTAGATCAGCATCTTTTAGCGTAGGATTCACTCGTTTTCACAGCAATAATGTTTCACAAACTCTCCGACAAGTAATATATCCTTTCCTCATTATCACATGCTTTATATTAATCAATGAAGACTTATAATCAAATGATAGTGTGGTTTATAATGTTTTAAATCCACACAATCACACGATAGTGACATATAAATACGCTATTCTTATACATTCTAATATTTAATGTTTTATATTTTATTAACTACAAATTAGCGCATTTCCATGGAAGTTATGTCCAAATTATTGAATTAAAATTAAAAAAAAATATGACCAAATGGCAAATTTAAATATACGGGTGGGCACTGGGTGTCTAACTCTTCGACATTACAAGGCCCGGAAAATGCTATTCATTTAGCGTTGCTGGGTGGACATCTGAGTGAATCAAGACACTGAAACGAGTAGCATTACCAACGTCGCACCAACGCAAACGCGTTTGTAGAGTGAGCTACATTCATCCATCATCTAGAAAGAAAGGAAAAGGAAACACAGAGAGAGAAATGAAACGTTTCCTAAAACCCGAAACCGGGTTTCGAACATGGGACCAACAGCCTAGTAGTTAGGAACGCTTATCACTCGCCATCGTCCGGCATAAAACTGAAAATAAAAGAAATATAAATTATTCAACAACTTCTTATAATGTGATTAAAAGAGCGAAAATGAGAAATTTTGTAGTTGAAGTCAATAAATATTTTGGGGTTTCTTTTCTGTTAAGAAATATCCCGAGGGGGAAAAAAACTATGAAGCATTAATAATAGTCACATTATAAATTTATAAATTATACAATTTGGTATAGTTTTTTCTTAAATATTTTGATAGTTGTATTTTGTATTTCAAAATATTTATTGCGAAAATTATAATTTGACAATGTAAAACTATATAAACTAAATTAAAAATGAATGCGAAATCAGGCATTTAATTTTAATTTTATTGTGAAATTGTTTCTTGAATTCACATCCAATTAAAATTGCTGTAAAAGACAGTGTTTCTCCCTTTTTTTTAAAAAAAAAAAGTGCAAAGAACCTTTATAATATTCTGCCTTGATGTAATTTTCAATTACTAACAAGAAATAGTAATAACTGAGCAAAACCTAAATAATATATTAGTTTGGGAAAAAAGAAATCCATTATTTTTAAGTGAACTTTTTGTAACTTCTTTCAGATTCACTTTGAAAAAGGTTTAAAACAGTTTTCATGTAGATTTTTAGGTCTTGTGCGAAGCTACGACTGCTGACACGCTGTCAAGTTTGATAATTTTTGATATTTTATAGACATTCTCGACGATGTTGCATCGATGCGAGGAGCATCTTTAGTATCAAGAATACCCAAACGGAATCGACGAAACCAAAATTGAGCGTAACTGGTTATTACAGTCATATATAGGACGATAAACACCTTTCACAATTTTAGCCACCTGGTTAGCCTTTTTGCCATTATAAAAGAAGAACTAAAATGTATCGAATTTTTTATTTGTTGTCTTCTATTTTTAAAACCTTGTACTCATAACTGAATTAATCAAACAAAAAACCGCAAGAGAATATATTAGTGTCAAATGTTACCTTTCCAATGAGCATAAATTTGAAATTGTTTGATGGATACCTCACGAGATAGCGATCACTACAGACGCCTACCGAAAAAATAAGGGATAACTTTTTCCCCAAACAAATTTATAATTCAATTGATATTTTTTTTCTTCTTTAGTTATTGAATTGTCATGATAATGAAAAAATCTGTAGACTTAACTATGAGAAATTAGAGCAATTATTAAAATAATTAAACTTCATATTTTTATAATTAGTTAGTGATTTCTGGGTGATAATTTTTATAAAAAGATCTATATTGTCAATGAATTTAATATTGCTTATAAAATAATAGTAAAAATTATTGTTCATCTAAAAATTTTTAACTTATTATAAATGATTTCTTTAGAATTTCAAAAGCTCAATTCTAAGGAATAACTTTTTATGTAATTAAAATCATTATTTTTTAATTTTTTTGCTTTTTTTTTGCAAAAATTGCTTTAAACAGTAATAAAAGCTATTTTGCATTGTAAAATATATAATGTTACAAAGTAATCTTATTATGTAAATTGTAATTAATGTATTTATATTATGTAGGCTGTAATTTTTTTTAGTTGGTATATTGCACTGAAGTTTGTATTTAAAATATATAGCTTTTAAATATTTTCGTTTAAAATAAAACCATCTCTCTCTCTCTCTCTCTCTCTCGCTCGCTTTAGATGAAATAACGAATAATATATTTCATTGTAATTATTTATTTCTCATTATATTTGCAAACAAATTACGGATTGAGATTTGTTAAATTTAAGACAAATATATTTATAACATTGAAAAATAAATCATAATCTTTAAATTTTATGACAGTAGAAAAATAAGCAATATTTATGACACTTTCAAGCAGTTTTTCATATTATCGTATTCATAAATAAAATAAGCTGTTCCTTTCAGTAAGAACACGTTATGAACACCTACATGGAATATAATGATGATCACCGTTAACATTGTGATCGGAGAAATTCCTGTTCTTCTTCTCTCACCTTTGGTCAGCAGCCCATATTGAGGCATTCGAAAGACAGGGATTTCATTCTACGAAAATCTTCCCAATCAATGAAATGAAGTCTTGAAGCCATTCTAGCGTGTGCCCACCGATAGATGACAGCAGAAGGAAGGGTGGCCAGGAGCTGTCTTTTTAGTTTCGGGCTGATCCTGGACAGCACCAGTCCATAACGGAGTTTTCAGGCTCCCTCGTCTTCCGCAGAATTACCTCCGATCTCGTGACCGGGATGCGATAGATAGAGCAGGTACGGATACTAATCTTATTCTCAGGCAAATATCGATTTTCCTGTGTTTTCAATGGTCGACATTGTCCTTTACAGTGATTAATTGCTGCCTTTTCCACTATTTTCTCTACCTTAATGTAAATTCCTCAGTTAAACTGCAGCTCCGTATCGATACAGAAGAGAACTAGTAACTAAACGTAGTACAAAAAGAAGACATATCAAATTCCATTCCGGTGATAAATCGCTTGAAGATGCATCACGATCGGATGCGCCAACTGTCTTACATGGCAATAAGTACAATCGAAAAGTATACTTCCTAAATGTGTCGGGAACTTTCAATTAAGTTCCACATATCTAAAAAAAACCTTTGTGTTCACTTACGAAAAAAGGGAAAGGTGTAAAAGCTAAGAAAATGGCTCCCTCATAAAAAAATGGCTACTGAAGGCAATAAAATTTCGAATATTGTCCATCTGTTCATCATTTCTTTTCCGCCAGCCAGAAAAAAGAACATTTTCTGGATAATTAGTTAACATTTGATGAAAAATGAATTCTCAATCCATTTCCCTAATTTTATTTGTTTTGTGAGTAAGACAATGACAGGAAAATGAGACGGTTTCATGATGCTAAAGAAATCATAACCAAAGTGTACCATATTTTTGCTCTTAAAGACTGAGCATTTTATTGATCGTTATACATCAGCTTGCATCATGTTGGGAAAAGGTTGTCGCATGTGATGATGCTCAATTCAATGAATAAAGTCAGTTTTTCTATGTTAATATGAAGTTTTTATATCATACAGCAACAAAACGTTTTTAGTTACCTGATAGAAAAACTTTATTTAAGTTGCCTTGTTTTTTCAAATAGAGTTTATACAATCTATTAGTTTTTTCCTTAACAAGTTAAATTTGTTTGAAGACAGAAGATATTTCCCTCATAATTTAAGCGAATGATGTTATTAAATAAAATTTAGCAGACTATTTGTCCAGAAATTATTTAAAATCATTTATAAAATTAATAGAAACTTAATTCTGGATAAGACAGTTAGTTTTGTGAGATTCGTAACCATTGTTGAAAGCTAATTTATTTAAAAAAAAATAATTTATTAGTTACATCATTAAAATAATTTACTTAAAGTAACATCTAAATGAAAAAATAGTGACAGGTGATTTAAGTATTATACCTACTCCAAAGAAAAAGCATTATACTTCATAAATAAAATGAAAGTAGAAACATGTATTTTACAGAAAAATAAGTGAGATATATTACTCCAAATATAAAATTGACATTTCAAAAATACTTAACAATTTTGATTGATTATGTGAGTTAAACTAAAAATGCTAATATAAGGTGTTCATATAATATAGCGATCGAATCATCCATTTCAGTCATATTAAAAATTCATGTTATATATATTTCAACTATATATGCCTCTTAGATATTGCTTTAAAGCAAATAATATTGCATTGAATCATTCCGTATTAACAACGATCATTCCAGACAGATATAGTTAAACATTTATGATAACTATGAATTTCGTATCTTCTGTAAATCATCACTCATTGTTAAAAAAATTCCAAAGAAAAGGAATCAATTTTAAAAATATGACTCTGTAATTTTTTTTATCATTAAAAATATATTCAGAATATATTTGAAATATGAAAATAAAATTAAAAGTAATATAATACTGAAACATGAAAATAATATTATTTTACAATAAATACATTAAATATTGATTTGAAATATCACATGAAATATATTAATAATTTCTACGATATATGCATAAATTTACATCATGCAAATCAATCCTTCATATTTCTTTAATAGCATACCAAATATTTTTTGAATATTTTTGAAAAATCATTTTATAGTTATCCTTTGGCTTATATTTTCACTCATAAAAGAAAGCATACTTGCTTGAAAAGAAATTCTAACTGACAAAAGTAGAAAATTATTTATTTTAAAAATAGGGGTATGTACAAAAGCAATGATTTATTATACTAATAAAAGTAATGAGAGAGATAAAAATGTATATCTTTCACACATTAATTATGTGCATAAAATCATTCTGAAATGAAATTTTTGTCATAAAATTTTCAAATTTTATGTATTTATTATAATTCACCAACTTTTATAATACAAAAAATGTAGTTAAAATATTATGTTAAAATATTATTTAAATTTAATTTACGAGAGTTTGCATAAGTTGTTATCAAAAGCCAATGTCATTTAAAACAATTTATTTTTGGATTAAAAGTGTTTCATTTTGTCAATTTTTCCATTAAGATGAAACATTGGGATTACTCTTTCTAAGACCGTTCCAAAAAAGAATAAATATTATGCTTCAAAAAGAATAAAATAATGGTCATCGCGAGCCAAATTTAGGGAACACTGACGATAGGTTAACTATTTAAAATGCAGTTTTGCCATTCTTGCTATTGATTTGTGAAATAGATTATTGGCCAGTTAATAGAACATATTTTTTCTTTCATTTTGAGTAATTTTATTTTAAATATTTCCTTCTGATCCATTTATAAAGTCATATAGTAATACTGACGGCCATAGCCATACTGGCTTTATGTTTTTCAAGATGAATCAGCGATAATATACCAGTCATAATGAAGAGGTCAAAATGTTTAGAGAATCTGGTCATTTGCGTTCATTTTGTTAACTGCTGATTTGACTGCAGATTGGAAAGATTAACTGTTTCTTCAGTTATCCCATATTACATGAAAAATCATTTTTATTGATCAGAAATAGTTGAAGACAATTCTCTGAATTGATATTTCGTTGTTGTTTTGAATCGACTGTGAGTAAACAGAATGTCCTCTTCGAATAGAATTTCTAATTCGGACAAATGTTTAAGGTAAATGTTCAACACACTACCGTCTGATACATTTAATGTGTCAGCTACCTTTCACAACTTTAATTTACGATCTTGAAAAAATTGGTACAAAAACGAAGGAAGATATTTAAAATGTCATGAATCGTTCTTCGTAATTTTTCCTACACTACGAGTTAAGGTAGAATTTAATTAATTCTCCAAAAGAAATGTAAAAAAAATTATTTCATTCTTATTGCAAAAAGCGCTGTTCTAAGCATTGAACATGAGGAAATATGCTGAAACCAATCTTAGGAACTAAACTTTACATTTATATATTAAAATATTATAACTAGTTAAAAATTAAATTGCTGAGGAACTCTAGAATACAAAAGCTTTTTATATAATTAAATTAGTCTTGATATCTTCATAATGATTAATTACTTTAAAGAATTTTGAATACTACAAAAAAATGAAAGTTTCAACACAATAAAACTTTTGAGAATGAAGGTTAGATATTTACATATTTAACAACACAAAAACGCATAAAAAAAATAGAACCTAAAAATATTATAGAATTTGATATAAATAAATCAAAATTATCCTTCAAAATAAATGTTATTAAAATTACTTTTTAAAATAAAAATAATTTTAATATTTTAAACTTAAATGTAAAAGAGAATTCTTTTGTAATGTAAAAGATGAATTCTTTTGTATTAAATTTTACGAATTTTCTTAAAACAAGTTAAGAAAGAAGGATGATTAAACACACATAAGCTTATAAATTTCAATCAATTAATTATATTCAAATAGCAAATTCATTTATTTCTAAATTAATGTTGTTTTGTAACTTTTTAGGTATCTCTCGTAAATAAGTAAAAGTATTAAGTTTTCAAAAATAATGATTTAATCAATAAAATAAAGTTGATTTCCAAATTTTCGAATTTCTTAATTTATCAACATTTAAAAATTTATTTAATTGATTTATTTATTTCTTCTACATTCTGTTTTCTTTAGCTTGTTGAGAAGCATAATTAATAGATGAAAAAAAAGAAAATGATAATAATCTGATTAATTTTTTATGGATTTTAGTAATATTTATAAAATTAATAAATCTATTTAAAAAAGAGAAATAATAATATATGTGATTGCAATAAACATGATGCAATAAATAATCTTTTCATCTGAGAAATCATTGTACTCATGTAAATTTTCGAGCTTTTATCAGAATTTCATGAAGTGTTAAGTACATTTCTTTACAAATGCAATTTATTTTGCACAACGTCTTCCATTCATGAATTGTGCTCCAAAGAATAATAAAAAGCGTATTTTTTTGTGCTTTACAAATTCTGTCAGCAGCAAAACCATAAATAATTGAATTAATTTTCTATTCCAATTGTTTCATTAACATTAGCATACAATTTAATAGCTTAAATGGTTTATAAAATTCATTAATTTTATACTTAAAAACGCATAATTATTAAATGTTATTTATTTGAGATTAACATTTATAATTTTCAACATGTAAGCAAGTCTCGATATTTCAATTTTAATCTTCATTTAATCGTGTAACTCTTTCTTCCCATTCAAAAAGAGACATATTCAAGGTAAGTTTCAAAATATTACTAATACAATATTTTTCTGTATATAAAAATGCAATGCTGCATTTTTTGCCTTTTTATTTTTAGATTTAGATACAGAGAGAAATTCAATACACGTGTTTCAAAGAAATAATATATTTAATTTCAATACTACCTCATTTTTTTGCTTTGTTAAAAGTATATTTAATTTGATTTACATTAATTTTATTACTGTTTAAACAAAGAGAGATTTTTTTAACATGTTCCACAAGCATTAAAATATAGTAATAGCTACCATTTTCTTTTATACTTAGATTTGTACTTGATGTTGTCGTGTCCAAAATAGTGAAAATTTTATACAGCCAAAGGCATTGACAAAAAGGGCTTCCAATTTCTAAACCTGGGGGCTATAAAGGATGTCCTATGGTTTTTCACCAAGTCGAGGGAGAGATGCAATAATGGCTTGATACTTAACAATATAATCGACTTAAAATACTTAACAGTCGGAATTGTAGTCTGGGGTTAATTTAATTTGAGGACAATTCCTGCAGAAAGCGTAGGACCTTGAGTTGTCATCTGGAGATATTTTCATGCCTCAGAAATGGCCTGTGCGAAGTCTTGCTATGAAAGATGACAGGTTTCTAGAGCAATTTCGTTCTAGTATGAAAAACCTTCTAAAGTGCTGATCAAAAAGTCTGCGTTCGTATCTTCAGAAGTGATGGTGAGAGACTGATCCAAATTTCGAGTTTCCTTAGCAAGCATGTCAGCGGCCTCAGGGGAGCCTGCAATCCCTAGAGGGTGTGTACCCAGGTGGTTGATCAGGAAATCCTTCCATTGGTGTTACATTTTGGTAGTAGAAGGGAAATTAAATACCTTCTGTTGACCAACAGGTAGAAGTGAAACCTCTTGAGGCAATGACATCCATCTTCCATCGATAGTGCAATTTCTAGGTTTGTACTTATCATGGTAATATGTGTTATCTTGTTCCGTATGCCATGTAATTTTTTAAAATGTTTGACTTCTAAACACAATATGGAAAGATAAGCTCGATAAAGAAAAATGGTGAATTGAAAACGAAGCTCAGTGAAAGAGTTCGATGACTGTTGAACTTGATCGTAATTTCTGAAAACCAGCTACAGAAAGACCGCAAAGTTCAACCAGCATTTGCATTCTTCAATGTTAGTTATTAAATTTAGAGCCCATATTTACAAACAGAAAACTTACGACAGAACAACAATTTTCAGGCCACCCATTACAGATGTTAAACTTCGTCTACAGTCTTGTCACACTCATAAAATCTGGTATATTTATAAACCGAATGAAATTAATATGGTCTGGTTAATTATCTCTCCTAGTTTTCCCTTCAGAAGGATGAGTGAATGTTTAGAAGACACTTGCACAAGCAAATAATGGTAATTGTCTTCTTTCAATTGTCAAGTACAGATATAGATCTGCCATGATATAGGCAGCCATGTTATGATTTTTCTGCTGGATTAATCTTAACCCTTAACGGAAGTATCACTAAAGAAAAGCATTGAAAACTTGTGGCTGACTAGGGCCATTCTATGATCCAGGATAACACCGCAATCCATTCAGCGGGATTTGTTAATTGATGAACAAGAGGGATCCACACAATCACCCGACCTAAATAGAATTGAAAGTTATAGTGTTGGATAATTTATTAAAAATCATCTGTAAAGTTCAAAGGTTTTTTCTAATCTCCATTCCATGATCTCAGATGGGTTTGAACCTTATCCGTATGCGTGATCTGGCAACACAAAAAATCAGACATAATTATGTCACGTGATACTGAACGAAAACGGAGTTTTAGTTTTTCGAGTTTACAGTGTTATAAAAAGAATGCATCGGGCTTGCTAGTTGGAATCTTGCTTTTATAGTTTTCCGTCGCGTTTGCTTAGTATATTAGATCCGCATACGAGATCAGATGAACCGTATTTATTTTACTATATGCTTTTAAAAGTTATTTTTCGTTATTACTCAAGTCAAGTATTTTTGCTTAATCATGAATAATAGAAGCAATAAAGACATTTACTATAAATATCTGATCTTCTTATTGCGTTACTTTAAACATCTACTGTACATGTGACTCTGCTTAATATGTTATCGTCTTCGAGGACAACAACAGGGTTAAGGGCCCAGTCCCATGCATTGTTTTAAGGTAGCTATGCAGTTTTGACAATTGAGGCAGTTTTTGAAATTTACTAATGCTATTTCCAGTGAGCAGATAATCTTGTCTATGTAAAAGATTATTGTGGACTTGTGTCTTCAAAGTTTAAGTAATATGGATATAAATAAAGCTATTCCTGTTCTTACGCCAAGTAATTGGAGTACTTGGAAGATTGATATACAAGTCATCTTAATGCATTATGGATGCTGGGAATTCATTGTAAAAAGTGAACTAACAGAGCCTGATGAAAGCTCAACTTATAAGGATAAGCAAGATTTTAAGATGCGGAAAGACAGAGCTTATACTCTTATTTATACGAATGTCAGCACAGAGCTCAGAAATTTAATACGTGAAACCACTGATGGTGCTACAGCATGGAAGATATTAAAGGATCACTTTGAGCCCATGACCAGAGCTAGGGTTATCCAGTTACTAGATGAATTCTTCGGAACAAAATATCAACCAGGAGAGGATATCGGTATCTTTCTATGTAGAGTAAAGACAGCCGCTGCTAGATTAAATGAAGCGGGTCATAAAGTAGAAGACCTATATATCGGGTTTCAGATGATACGTTATCTCCCTCAAGAGTTCCAACCAACTGTTCAACAAATATACAGATGGAAGGACGAGGAATTCAACGCCAGTAAAATAGAATCTGAATTGATACTAGAGGCTAATCGTCTTCAACTTATGAAACAAGATGTGGAGAAAACGGAAACGGTGTTCATTAGTAGTGCATCAAGTTATATGAAATCTTGTGCAAAGTCTGACAGTGAGGATACAGTTCCTAGGATATCAACTGGTCATAAAACCAACCCAAAACAGAAAGGTAAGGTGTTTACTAAAGTAAATAAAGATGTTAAAAGTTGTATTAAGAAAATAGGTCCTTGTTTTCTGTGTAAAGAATATGGTCACTTAAAGGTTGATTGTAAAAATAGGAATTTTAAACTTAAATCCTCAAATGTAAATCTTAACACTGAGTTTAAGATAAATTTAAAGTTTAACGAGGTAGAATGTAGTTTAATAGAAATAGATGAATTGTCAAACTCGAGTTGTAATTTATCTGAGAAATTTTCTGATAAAGGAGTTTGGGTAATAGATACAGCAGCAACTGCTCATTTCTGTAATGATATAAATTTATTTTTAGACATTAAGCCTGTTACTAATATGCAAATGTCACTTGCCATTGGAGGTAAAGACTGCCCAGTCGCAGGTATTGGTACCATAAAGTTTTTAGCTAAAAGCAAAGATTGTTTTAATGAAATTACTTTGTCTGAAGTATTATATAATCCTAAGTTAAGGAGGAATTTGTTATCTGCTTCTAGATTAGAACAGAAAGGTGCAAATTTTGTTGGTACGAAAGGTAAAATTAATGTTTATAATAAAGACTGGAATAAGTTGTTCTTTGCTGTACGTCATGAAAATTTATATTTCTTTAAGCCTTCAAAGTATTTTACCCCAAAGACAGAAAATGTAAATTCTGTAAATAGTGTAACTAGTAAGAAAAAATCTAATAATGGATGTCCTGTAAATGATGTAATTGATAAGAAAAAGAGTGATTCTCTAAAAATTTGGCATGAAAGATATTGTCATATTAATAACGAATATCTTGTGAAAACTAGTAAAAATGAAAGTGTAAGGGGTCTCCCGAATTTAACTGCTAATGATAAGCATTGTATTCCCTGTAAATTAGCCAAATCTAAGAGAATTTCTTTTAAAAAGACGGGGGCCGTCAGATCAAAACGCCCGTTAGAACTATTACATATGGATCTTTGTGGGCCAATGCCAACTTTGAGCCAAGGTGGTAATAAGTATTTTCTAACCATTACTGACGATTTTTCACGGAAAGTTACTGTGTTTCCGATGAAGAAAAAGTCAGATGTATTTCATACTTTCTTACGATTTCAGAAACGCGCAGAACGTTTTCTTAGAAAAAAGGTAGTCTCTGTGAGAACAGACAGGGGGTTAGAATTCTGTAATAAAGAATTTAATGATTTTTTTGAACAGCTAGGTATTAGGCATGAGAAAACGAATATATATTCACCTGAAATGAATGGCGTTTCAGAGAGGTATAATTTAACAGCTTTAGATGGGATTAAGACCTTATTGAATTCAAGTGGTGTTGCACAAAAATTTTGGGGTGAAGCATTGTTATGCTTCACTTATACTTGGAATAGAGTTTGTCACAAGGACAGTAGTAGAACTCCTTTTGAGAAGTATTCGGGTAAAAAGCCATCAGTAGCGCATCTTAAGCCTTTTGGTTGTTTAGCGTATGTTGGTGTACCGAAGCAACTTCGAAAGAAACTCGATATGCGGGCAAAATTGGGAATTATGATGGGTTATGCTATGCATACTAAAGGATATCGTATTTGGTTAATAGAAGAAAATAAATTAATTGAAACTATCAATGTAAGATTCGATGAAGGTGCTAAAGGAAGCAAGACAGTTCAAGATACTAAGCGATATTCAAAATTTAATTTTGCTCACATAGACTATTCTGATAATGAGGACGATTTTGACACTGTTATAGACTCTTTGTCTGGTCGCCTTATTCAAGAGAGAAGTACTGAATCTCCCCCAATATCTCGTGGCGAACCTAGTAGTGCAATACCATGCTCGGATATTAAGTGGATTCGAAAAATAGGACGCGAGGCAACAGGTGCAAACGTATATTACGGTATTGAAGGAGAAGCAACTCGTTTAAGATCATTTGATGAAATTAAACGGTATTGTGAAGAGCATGAAATTTTATTTGATAAAAATTTGTTTAATTTTAATGATCAAACTAACGAATCCCAAGAACTGCCCAATTCGGATGAAAGTCAGGAAGAAGCTAATTCCGTTGAAATAAAAATCCCTACTCGTTATAAACAAGCAATTAAATCACAAGATGCATCCAAATGGTGCGATGCAATGGACAGTGAAATAAATGTAATGAGGGAACGCAAAGTTTGGGATTTAGTTGATCTTCCTAAAAACGGGAAAGTTGTGGGAAATCGTTGGGTATATACAATCAAACGAGATGCAAATAGCAAACCAATTAGATTCAAAGCAAGGTTAGTTGCACAGGGGAATACTCAATTAAAAGGAGAGTCGTATGATGAAGTATTTAGTCCTGTGGTAAATTTTTCGATTGTGAGATTATTTTTCTGTATTTTTGTATGTTTGTTTAAATGGTCTCATGTACATCTAGATATAAATAATGCTTATTTGTATGCTAATTTAGATACTATTGTATACATGAAGCAGCCAACAGGTTATGAAACAGAACCAAATAAAGTTTGTTTGTTAAGAAAGGCAATTTACGGCCTCCACCAAAGTGGCAGACAATGGTTCTTAGAACTGGAACACATCTTAACCAGATTAAAATTTAAGAAGCTAGATTGGTGTAATTGTGTATATACCTATAAAGATAATGTAATTCTTTTAGTTTATGTAGATGATATCATTGTTTTTGGACAAGAAGCTCGTAATATTGATTCTGTATTAAATATACTGCGGGACAAATTTGATCTTAAAGTTTTAGGTAAAACGCAGAAACTCTTAGGAATAGAATTTGAGGAACATGGAAATAGTTTATTTATACATCAAAAATCTTATATTGAAAGAGTGTGCAAGACTTATGAAAAATACAAATTTCCAATAAGTTCCCTACCCATTGCAAAAGGTCAAATTCTTTCTAGGAGTGATTCGCCTAAAGCTAGCGAAGAATATATAGATTTTCCATACCGAAATTTGATAGGTTCGTTAGCATTTATTGCTCAAAAAACTAGACCTGATATCATGTACGCAGTAAATATCTTGTCTCAATTTCAATCCAACCCAGGTGTAAAACACTGGAATTGTTTATTGAGATTATTGGGTTACTTAAAATATACACAAAATTACATGTTGGATCTTTCAAAGATTAGTTCTTTAAATTTAAGATGTTATTCAGATGCAGACTTTGCGACGAACAGAGATGATAGGATATCAATGGGAGGGTTTATAATATTGATAGACGAAACTCCTATTTCATGGCGGACCTTTAAACAAAAGTCTGTGAGTTTATCTACGATGGAAGCCGAATACGTTGCTTTAACTGAAGCTGCAAAGGAATTCACATGGTTTCAAAATATATTAAAGAATGAAAGTTTAAAATTAAAGGTAAATGAAAATGTAATGTTTTGTGATAATCAAGCAGCTATCAGTTTCTCAAATTCACCTGTTGAAAATTACAGAACGAAACATATTGATGTGCGTTATCATTTCTTAAGAAATTTGGTACATGACAATGTGTTTCAAATCCTTTATGTTAACACTAAAAAGAACTTGGCTGATTATTTTACGAAACCAGTTGTTAAAGAAAAATTGTCGGAATTTTGTAGAAAAATGTTTTCCTTATAAACTGACTGGATTTGTCAATACATTCAATTATTTTTATTGTTATGTAAACAATATAAGATGTAGTGTTACTAAATGTATTTTGTTTGTCATTTGTATATGCAACTTTTTGGTATTTTTAATTGTAAGAGATCGTGGTGCGGAGATTATAAAAAGGGGGCCGCTTGTTGGATAATTTATTAAAAATCATCTGTAAAGTCCAAAGGTTTTTTCTAATCTCCATTCCATGATCTCAGATGGGTTTGAACCTTATCCGTATGCGTGATCTGGCAACACAAAAAATCAGACATAATTATGTCACGTGATACTGAACGAAAACGGAGTTTTAGTTTTTCGAGTTTACAGTGTTATAAAAAGAATGCATCGGGCTTGCTAGTTGGAATCTTGCTTTTATAGTTTTCCGTCGCGTTTGCTTAGTATATTAGATCCGCATACGAGATCAGATGAACCGTATTTATTTTACTATATGCTTTTAAAAGTTATTTTTCGTTATTACTCAAGTCAAGTATTTTTGCTTAATCATGAATAATAGAAGCAATAAAGACATTTACTATAAATATCTGATCTTCTTATTGCGTTACTTTAAAAATCTACTGTACATGTGACTCTGCTTAATATGTTATCGTCTTCGAGGACAACAACATATAGTTTATTTGTATAGCGTTTGGTAAGTTATCAATATCCTCCATCAGCATTTTCCCCAGAACTTTTTAAATAGCTCTATGAAGAATTATCCATTATTCCCTTAAATAATCTTGCATAAGTACTCAAATATCTCTTATTTGTTAACTTTTCTCATTGGTTAACCCGTTAACTTTTGTCTATATGTGAATGCAACACTGGTTATAATCCCATCGCGAAAAAAACATTTAAGGATTTTTACATTTAATGGAGGATAAAAAAGCCATTACAGGACTAATCTTGAGTAAAAACATTACTCATTACTCTAATTTCTTCATTTTTTGCCTATTAGGAGTGTACAGTATCTTTCTTAGCAATAATATTGATTAATTTCATTGCAAATTTTAATAATATTAGCACTTTTTTACTTCAAAGAATATGTTATTTTTCCTTATATTTTATAGTGAAATATATAGCTTAATTTAATTCGTAATGTTCAAATTATATATAAAATTAAACTCAATTTATAATATTGTAGCAATGAAAGCGTAAAATTTCCAACAGTTTCTCTCTCCAAAAAATATGATTTGATTCAAAATATACAATTGATTCAAAATCTCTGAAAATGATTTATTATATTTCATGAATTTTGAAATTATACGGAAAAGAAATTAAGAAAATTGAAAACAAATTTATCAATTTTTTTTCGGAATGAGAAGCATTTTGTGTGACACACTTTACTAATTTTTAGAAAGTAATTCGAAATAAATAAACTCATATTTAAACAAGACAAAAGAATAAATGTATGGAGAGATTTATCGGAAATATATCATCCTTTCAATAAAATAGGCTTTTTTCAAAATAAAGACTTGAATTTTGCAAATAGAAAAGTAGCAAATAATTTTTGTTAGTTATAAATAAAAATATCTATAACTAACAATAAATAATTTATAAATAAAAATATGTCAGAGTTAAGAATTTTGGATTTTAATTTTATATTTATATAGAAAGGATGATATATTTCCGAT